>CAVNYN010287873.1:0-51735 GCA_963692815.1 Nyctanthes arbor-tristis | reverse complement strand
TAGGATTTAGCTAATTTTAATAACTTTTGAATTCCGCCAATCACAAGGTGACAAGTGGCGCCAATCATATCCTGATAAGTGGCGCAAACCACCTCATGACAAGTGGCGCGATGTGGCGCCGCACACTTGTCAGAAAATTACCCAAGAAGTCCCTTCTCTTTGCATTATCTTTCAATCAAGTTCACACTCTTTAATTCATGTCAATTAAGTCATTACACTTTAGTTTATGTCAATTATCAACCAAGATCTTTCTTTAGCGTCAATTCAATAACAATATTTTGATCTTCAAGCAATCTTTCAATGATATTCAAATAATTCTTTCAAAACGAACAATTTCGTTGCTTACCTTAATTTGTAGAAATTTTCGGGATGTTACAGTATATGTATACTTCTTCCACCAGATTTGCATTTGATATATAAAAAGCTCAACTATTGCTTATCATTATCCATTTTTTTTTGGGAGTAAACTACTGTTTATCGTTATCTATATGTGCATTTCTGCTATTTTTTTCGAAGCTATATTCTCTTCCATTATTGCGTTGTTGCATTTGAAATCCTCTCTCTCTCTCTCTCTCTCTTGTTAACCCGAGCATAGAGTGTGATGGGATATGTAGAGTTTGTCTTGCGCTAGAAAGAACAAAAAAAAAATATGAAAGAAAAATGAATATAGAGAGGTGAGTAGGGCAAAATAAAAATAAAACTAAAAAAGAAAAAAATGAAAATGAAAAAGGAAGAAAAGGGGGGAGAGAAAACCTAACCCAATCCGCCGCCAACCGACTTGAAGCGGTTTGGGTTGGGTTGGGTTGGTTCCTCCTACCGAGCGGGTAGGTGGGATACTAAAAACATGAAACTAAATAAAAATAGATTGGGTTGATTTTAGGCCAAAATCAACCCAACCTATTCGTGGTTATGGTTGAGTTTGTGATGATGGTGTTATTGTGGCCAGTGAGTTGTAACTCTATGGTGAGTTGTAGCGGTTGTGGCTCGTCGTGATTTGTTGGCAGGTGGTTGTGACTCGTTATGACTCTCTTGAAATGAGTTGCGAGTCATTGTGACTCACTGTCCAGCGGCTGTGGCTCATCCTAATTCGCTGTCCGGAGGTTGTGAATCGTTGTGACTTACCGGCCGTTGTGATTTACTGTGAATTTGTACCCACCTAATTTTTCCGGTTGTTGGGACTTATTATAATTTTGTACTCACATATTTTTTAAAACAATTTTATACCCACCTTATTAGTGAAAAATGTAATCATTTATATTTGTGTAATGTGGAGCCTTAATAAAAATTTAAAAATAAATAAACGAGTATAAAATAAAAGGAAAAGACAACATAAAAATGTTAACAAATGTCAAAATCTTGACAAACCCACCCCAAATTTTAGCAGGTCATGGGACAGGTCATGTTGTAAAAAAATGTTTCATGTGTCAAGGTGGGGCAGACCTCGTTCCGCTTCAAACCCAACCCATTGTCGTCCCTATAACCTTGATCTACATGTGAAGTTATAAGAACATCTCTGATGCAACGGTCCAGTCCTGTGGTAAATGCGAAGGAAAGCGATAGAGAAAAGATGATTATTTTAATTCAAAAGAGTGTAGAGGAAAAAAAACAGAAAAGTGAAAAAGAAGAAAGAGAAGTAAATTAAAAAATAATAATAAAATAGTAGTGAAAGAAGTGAAGATGGGTATTTTTACTATTTTTAAATCTTATACATGATTTGAGGAAGAAAAAGTGAGGAAAATGTAGAATAAACGAAATAAATATGATTTTTTTAAAAAAAAAGGAAAATTAAAAAAAATGAGGAAAATTTAAAAAAAAATGAAGAAACACATAAGACTCATAAAAATTTGTGGTTATCTCTTTATATATGGACATTGTCCATTTTTTCAAGCATTGAAGATGTTCTAATGGAGTGACATTATTATCTAATATAAAGAAGTGTATGAAAAACTAAGCTGAGTAAGGTGGAGTGAAACCGATTAGTTTTTGGGTGTCACCCAAACCAGATCGGAAGAACAAAAACTAAAGCAGAATAAGCTGATTGCAATACGACTCAGGGTAGAATTGATTGGAAGCAAGGTATACGCTCACTTCTAGTAACATAAGAAGTCTCACCAAAATATTACTTATACATACCTAAATATTTCACTTTCGTTTTATCTTTTGGGTGATTGGCGCAAGACGTCCCCATCTTTCAATTTAATTATGCAAATCATCCCTACTTTTTATTGTTTGGCAAAACCATCCGCACTTTTACATTTTTTGGTGAAAATGGTCCCTATTGTCAAATTCCTACTAGACAAGCCATGTCCATCAATGTGAAGTTGTATTTGCAATGTATTACATAATATTATAAACCACAATTAATGCACTCAAATCAAAATACCACAATAAAATATTAGATAAAATTAAAGAAGGAAAATAGGCTTTAATATCTCGTTGAGTATTATTCAAAATCGACTATAAAATATAAGTATTTAAAAAAATATAGTAATAATTAAATTAAAATTGGTGTCAAACGAAAATGAAATAAAATAAAATTTAGAATGTCAGACGTCCAAAACAATCTGATCTATCCCCCCGGTCAAAAAAAAAATCATCTATTATTGTTAAATATAACTCAAAAAATCTTTTCATTAATAACTTTGAAAAAAAAAAAAGTAGTCATTTGGAATATGGTTTGTTGATAAAGTTGTTCTACTTTAATTTCTTATATTTTTATCTCCGTAAATAAAATGGTAAAAGGCATGATGCATGGTGGTTTACAAAAATTGCTTCACAAAACTTAGAAGGTAATATACATGTGCTGATGTGCATTTAGTTAACGGATAAATTTAATGGAATTTGAAGATAGGAACCAACTCTGCAAGAAAATGTAAAGGTAAGGATGAATTTGCCAAAAAATAAAAGGTACAGATGATTTGCACAACCAAATTGAAACGTAGGTACGTTTTGCACTAATTATTACCCTTTATCTTTTAGTTCTCTAAAATTGATCCCTTGTAAAATAAATCTGATTATTGGAGCTAATGACACATTAAAATTTGAGAAATAGAAATATTTAACTGAGGTAGTCTCGTGTCCACGCTAGAGCTCAGAAAATGTGCGTTGACAGAGATACAATTCAAGGATTAACATATAAATTAAGAGTAATGTTATGTAACACCAGTGGTGTTTGACACCAGTATATATGATAACCAATATGACATGAAATGATAAGTAGAATTAAATGAATGAATAAAAGACATACTAATTTAACTTATCATTTAATGACACCTTGATATAGTGCCAAGTACGAGTAGTGCTAAATAGCATTACTCTAAAGATAAACATTGTATATGGCTACATCTTTTGAATTGCCACCTGTTGAAAATATATTGGGTGACCAAAGATGTTTGATTTTGATCTCGCCACCCGACGGAACGTGGCGTGTAAAAACACACCACACCGAAGTTGATTTCTTGCACGTTGAGTGCCTCTTTACACGCCACATGTTCGTTTGGTAGCATAACGCCACCAGATAGTTGGTGAGAGAGACGGACTTCAAAGATGTATGTGGAAGTAATAATTGTTTGTCAAAGGAGGCTTTCATGTTTATAGTTCGGATGGAAGTCAATTTGCTTATTTGCCCCTCGATACATTGACGGTCGTCGAGATTTCAAAATTGGGCGGGGTCAATTAGAGGAATACACGTCATGTAAGTGTCTAGCCCCATTTACGGTGCCAAACGTCTAATTTTATATCATCTCTTGTATAAGTACTTGTATTAAAAAAATAATTTATATATGTCGATAAGAAAAACGAAGTAAGAAAATGTGATACACATTACTTCATAAATACATTTGAGTCATATTTTATAGTTTCACTCATAATTGTGATTATTTACTATATAAATCTTAAAAATGTTCTACCATTATGGCAACATATTCAAACCGCTCTCTGTTCCATAAAAATAAGTTTGATTTTAATTTGACAAAAATTAAGAAAAGTTTAACTAATTCTCTTAGAAAAGTAAAATTAAAAATATTTTCTTGTGGTTCGATTTCTCACGTTTCGAGGAAGAGGTCTCGGATCCAAATAACACCAACCCCTCCCCTATGTCACCCTTGTTGATATATATATATATATATATATTTTTTTTCTTAATATACCATTTATTTATTACTAGAATCTGACTAGTACAGAAAGGACACATATTAAATTATTTAAAAAATAAATAATATGAATTTTTAACATCAATTAAGTAATAACAATGTAATTTTATTCTTTGTGTAACTATAATTTTACAATAAATTTTAACTCAATAGTTATTGTTAATGACAATAAATTAGTTATTGTTAATGAAAATAAATAACCTTTCTTTTTATAACACTAATCTTGATAAATGACATGGTATGAAATAGTCGTTAGTTGGGCGGTACCACCCATGCAATGCATGGAAATAATAATTTACAATAACACATAAAAATGTGAAAAATTAATTGCAAACAAAATTACAAAGCAAGACATGTAAAGAACATGTTAGGGTTTGATTTAAGATGTGCCGTTGTTGTGACTTTTCTCTTTATAGTATGACCAAGAAGTCTCTTTCGAAAACCTCACACCCTATCTGACGTGTATAGATACACACCACGTGTATTTAAAATACACATAGCGAATATTAAATACACGTGACATACATCTGTACACACCAAGTAATGTGAGAGGTTTTGAAATTTTCATAAACAAGAAATTAAGAAAAGTTGCTATGATTCATTTTCTACACTTGTATTTCTAGTAAATAAATCTTCAGCTGAAATATTTTAATGAATAAGTTATTTTATTGCAGTCCCAATGTGATATAAAAATATTGTGAATTATCCACGTTAGCTGATTCATCTTGCAAATCTCTGATCGTACAAATTCCGGTAAACATTATTGAAATCTTAGCATGCTGAGAGTAACCAAAAAAAAAAAAAAAGAAAAAAGAAAAAAAGGAAAAAAAAAAAAAAAGGATAACAGATGAGAGACAAAGCTGGTCAGATAAGATAGCTAGTAAAGTTGGGAGAGAGTTTTGGATCATTTCGTCTGAGAGAGAGAGAGACTCGAGAGAGAGACTCCTATGTGAGGTCTGAAACTCTTGCGGTTGGCAAATTCGTAAGAATAACAAAAAAAAAAAAAAGAAAAAGAATAAATAAATAAAAAGTAATAATTTGATCTTCACTGCACAGTGTACACAACTAAAACGGAAAAGATTAGAAAATCCTTATTTATAGCAAAAAGGGTGGGAAATTTGCGTAAGTATATATAGAAGCTCCTTTCATTTAATTAATACTATCTCCGCTTCACAAAGATAGAACAATAAGTAATTTTACATAGATTAAAAAACGATAAGTAATTTTGCTAGAACATTATCCGATCTTCTAATTCTAACCTTTATATCCAATTAATGATGTAAGAATAATTACCAATATAAATTTATTGAGAAGGAATTTGAATGATTATATACAATGTCAATGGCCTTAAATTATAAGAATTGAAATTAATAGAATACTTTTCCTTAAAATTTGTGTGTACCAAAATAGATTAAATTTGTTAATTAAATAGGACAGACATGAAAACAAAAAATTAAATACACGCTTGATATAACTGAACTATCTTATTGGGATGGCCAAAAGTAGAATACAGGGCTATCTTTTTCAGCAATTCTAAGGGGACATAAAAAGAGAATATTATTAGGTGACATTCTAATGTGGCACGCATTCATTGGGTGATGATTACATGACTACTTTTTCATCACCCAATACAAGTGTGCCACATGAGAATGTCACCTAATAATGTCCCATTTTCATATCCCCTAAAATTTTTCAATCTTTTTGGGACGAAGATATTATCTAAATTTCACTCATTTCATCGATAACAACATACATAACAATGGCATAAAAAATATTTTAAGACTCCAAATACATTTAAATAAAAAAGTTGGCCTACAATTTAGGAGAGACTCAAAACAAATATAAGTCGAGTAATGCTATTTAACACTATTGGTGTTTGACACTATATTAAGGTGGCAATAAATAATAAGTTGATTTAAGTGGATCATTTATTTATTCATTTAATTTCACTTATCATTTAATGACATATTAAATGTCACATAGACTAGTGTCATGCACTATTAGTGCTACGTAGTATTATTCTATATTAAAAGCGGGAACGAGTGGGAAACTTTTGATTTCCTACATCGCCCCCTTATTTCCTTAATTTACACTAATACCCCATTTAATATTTAATTAATTTTTTAATTAATATAATATGTTTAGTCAATTCATAACTTTTTAACTTTCCACCTCTTTTTATTTTTTACCCCACCCAAACTTTCACGCAAGACGTAGATAAATTTTTTAGTTTATTAAATTCGTCTGCAATATTTATTTTATAAGTTAGGCTCCATTTAGTTCGTGTTATAACAAGAATCTATTATAATTTCATCACATCAAATCACACTTTTCACTTTTCAATAAAATTTAACCAATCACATTAAGACACGTCACAAAAATTTAAATTTCAAAATATATTATAACACAATCCAATTATAAGACAAACCACACAGACCCTTACTCTATTTTGCAAATTCTTTTTGTTTGTTGCACAAGTTACAATTCAATAAAATAAAATATATAAATATATACAAAAATTCAGTTAACCCGCCTTAAACAGGTAGAATTTAAAAAGAGGTAATGTAATGTATTCTTAAATTGACTATCTTCCTCAGCGTACTTGATATATCATGATCCACTTTACATTCGATTTACTAGTAGACTCATACCATAGAAGTCTGTTACCATGGACTCAATATTATTTTTTTTTCTTCACAAAATTTTCACTTATCTCAACAAAGTTTACCATAACATTATTACTAATTATTACTTCAATTACATGTGCATATATTTCAATATTTTACATAAGACGTACAACACACGTGCTTAACACTCGTTGACACAAAAAGTCCCAGACTTTGCATGCCCTTGCGCAAATGATCTCTACTTTTGCTTTCTTCCATAACTTCACTCTATTTATTTATTTATTTTTGCTCGATCCACAACAACCCGCTATTTTGGTTAGATTTGTCCATTATGAGAATGTCATTTTTGCGAACCCACATTTCAATTTTGTAAAACCACATTTTGTCCATAACCACCCACCACATTTACTTATTTAAGTCTTTGCATTTGTTCTAAATCATTTAGAGCCTTCCAATATTTCTTTTAATTTATTTTCAAGCATGGGGGTTTAAGAAAATGTACCTCTTTCAACAAGGATATGAAAAATGTAGAGCTAAGGTGAGATTTTCAAAAGATCAACAATGGCAAGGACCAACTGCATAAGAATATGCAAAGGTAGGAACTTTTCTGTCAATTACTCTTTTCATAAATAATGACGCAACTCCGTCGTAAACTTACACAATTTTGTGAAAATGGAATTGAGTATTCATAATGAACTTAAATAATCTATTGATGTTACAAAGTTGTTGTCATATAAAATTTCAATGCAACAACCAAAATGCCTCAAGGAAAGGACTCTGCTACGATGAAAGCTGCCAAAGGAATCCTAAATGATGCATCATCATAAATAAAGAAATAAACAAATAAACGCTCCCTCTACCCCCACCACAAAAAAAAAAAAAAAAGCAGACTTGTACTCCATTTTCATCCGTTCTACAATGATATACCACTACCCATTTAAATTGTGATTGAAATATTAGTTTTAATATATACCCTTTTTTCATGTACATTGTTATCAACAACTCAAAACTATTAAAGTGAAATAATTAGTAAATCAACGGGCATATTAAGAAAATGATTCTGAGACTTACTTGTATAGCAATATTAATTGACTTTTTTTTAATCCTTGTGAAAATGACTCTACGTCTACCTTTGTGTGACGGAGGGAGTATTTCAAGTGATTCACTTAGACGGCCTCAAATTTAGTCACTTGAACAAAATCTTCATCAATCCAAAGTAATTCATAACAACTTGCCATAGTTCCCACCCAAATTTAGCAACAAGGTGTATAACTAAATCCAAAAAAGACATGCCCCCATAAAAGAGACGTGTGGAAGACAACAAGAGAAAAAAAACATGAACTCAAACAGAATTACCAATCAGTTTGGCACACTCAAGGAGCAGGCGTTTGAACTAATGTAAATAAGATTGCAGATAATATTCCTAAAGCACATTTCATTCTAGCTTACAATGGAAACTCCACAGATATTCAGCAATGCTTACCTTGCAATTGTTATCTTGCTATTGTGTTCTCTCTGCCTGTCTTCAGATGCTAGTTCTGAAAGTAATGTCACAGACCCAATGATGGAGAGGTACCAGCAGTGGCTGAAACAACATGGACGGAGTTATGGTAGCAGAGATGAATGGAATTTGCGCTACGGGATTTACCAATCCAATGTTCTACTTATTGACTTCATAAATTCTCAGAATCTTTCTTACAAACTAACAGATAATGAATTTGCAGACTTGACAAACCTGGAATTCAGAAATGCCTACTTGGGTTATAAGAGCCCAGGCTTTCAGCGCAAGACACAGAATTACAGCTCTGATGATTCTCCACTGCCACCTAACATCGACTGGAGAAAGAGAGGTGCTGTCACTGCTGTCAAGAATCAAGGCAATTGTGGTACAAAATTTCTCATAGTTTCACTTATTATCACACAATAATCAACCCTTCAAGTATGCCTGATATCATCCCGAGATAATTATAAGAAGAAAATCATGTGAGTGGAATTACATACTATATATTCTCCATTGAATATATTTAGTTAACGTGTAAATCTTTCATTGCAGGCAGTTGCTGGGCGTTTTCTGCAGTAGCAGCGGTAGAAGGCATCAACAAGATCAGGACAGGCAAATTGATCTCTTTGTCAGAACAAGAACTCATTGACTGTGATCACGAAGAAGATGTCCAAGGTTGTCAAGGTGGATACATGGAAAAAGCATTTGATTTCATCAAGAAAACTGGCGGCATAACAACAGAAGAGAATTATCCTTACGTAGGAACAAATGGCAAATGTAATAGCACCGAAAAAAAGGACAAGTCAGTGAAAATAAATGGCTATAAAGCAATACCTGCCGGTAGTGAGAAAGCTCTACTTGCTGCAGTGGCCAAACAACCTGTATCTGTTGCAATAGATGCTAGTGGTTATGACTTCCAACTCTACTCCAGTGGGATCTTCTCTGGCTATTGTGGGAAAAATCTGAATCATGGCGTCACAGCTGTTGGCTATGGGGAAGAAGATGATCACAAATACTGGATAGTGAAGAACTCATGGGGATCTAACTGGGGGGAAGCCGGTTACATCAAAATGAAGCGTAGTTCTACTGATAAGACTGGGATATGCGGCATTGCATTAGAAGCCAGCTACCCAATTAAAAATTCATGAGAAACTTCCTCGAGGTATCAGTGTGAAAACTTGAGTCTATGTCAAGTTAAATACATAAATAACTTTCATGTACAAGGGCATGAGATGAAATAGATAGAAAACAACCTTGGAAACTTAAACATCATGCATGTTGATGATTTAGCAGTTTGTTCCTCGTATAATTTACAGAATAATCATATTGATTCATAGTTTTTCTTAAACTAATGCAAGTTCGATTACAGCAGTCTCAAACAAGCAAGCAAATCACTTCAGAGGTAGATCTAATATGTTAAATTACAAAAGGGAAAATAAAGTTCAATCAAGGATCGAAGATAAAGTTCTATTGCATGTAACTGAATGCAACAGAAATTTAGAAGTAATCCTCACATGTTAACATTTGGTCAAAATAGCAGATACAAAAGACACATGCTAGCGAGATAATAGAAAAGCGCCAGAAGTTGTACATCTTTAGCTAGTTGTATGACACAAAAAACCTGTGATATTGCGGGGAGAAAGAAATGCCTCAGCTGCAATCATATTGACATACCATCCAAGGTATATTACTTCAGAATGCAAAGCAGAAAAACCATTTCTCGCATTTTAGCACAAAAATGACGTACTCAGAAATATATCTCGCGGCTGCAATGTCATGAGGAGATCGATCTAACAGATCGAGCAGTAATCCCACTATTCCAAATTGCATCAGAATTTCTCATTGGCGGTCCTACGCCACAATATATGCAATCAGTCAAATAAGGAATGAAGCCATTTATGAATAATGAATATCAATGCAACCCAAATTATCTATGGAAACTTGCACATGATAGTTTTTTCTGCAGAGAAACAAGATTTTAGTTGAGTAAGGAATGGAAGCTTGTTAATCTGAAGAAGAATACCGTACCAGAATACAACATGACACGCAATGAGGAAGAGGATCTAAAATCCATATATGTAATAAAGCTTTGAAGAAAATCCTAGCTGAAGGAGAGGCAAAGTTCCAAAAGGGAAATATGTAGAATTCCAATTCCCAATAAGAGTGGTAACAGGAAACAAGTCATGGAGATGAAAGAAGAAAATATAAAGGAGAGCAAAGCAGAAGAGAAACCAAGCTTCTCCAATAACAAATCCTCTGAAGCAACTTTGATGAAGATGAGAGAAGACACTTAAAATTTACTAGATAAGTTGGGTCAGGGAAACACTGAAAAATATCCTTTTAAGTTTTAAATGAAACACAGGCATGTCATGTTGTCTGCGAAGTGTCTTTATTGTATCTCTCAATTGTCCATAATAATGTATAAAATCTAAAATTGTTAGGACCAGGGCCCATGCTTGTTGGACAGACATCCTTCAGTAAGAAGTCAATACAAGTGTAGGACAAGGAAACTATCCTACTTGAAGTTTCTATGCATAATGGGTTCCAAGAAGAAAAATATGAAAACTGAAAAAGACGCGAGCATAACAAAAAAGTCAAGAAAATCAGCTAATAATTTGCTACAACCATATATCAAAATGTATGATTAAGACCCACTAGCAGAATTAGATCTCGAAAGTCCATGTATATTGTTAGGCCATAATTATAGATATTCCGATGGTTAGTTAAATATGGTGGGATTACTGGAATTACTCCAAATAATCGGCTACCTTATGTTAATTAATCACTGGAAAGAACCATCAAATAGAAGTACAGTTGAACTTATGGAATGAAAGTAAATGATCCTAGCTGTAGAAGGGAAAAAATGAAAATCGAAGGAAACATAATATATATATTTTTTTTTTACCAAAACTTAATTCCAATACTAATCTAACTGGAATGATATCTGAACTCTACCTTTTAAGCTGATGCAACTATAAACGCTCAACTTAGAGAGATTTAGAAACCCCACTACTTGAAATGGCCAGTCTCTAACTTGCAATTCAAATTCAAATAGTAAGTCCTTATTTTATCTACTATGTGAGATTATCATCTAGTTAGATTGTCCTTTACACCCTTCCTTCTAATGGCATCGTAGTTGGGTTCTCGAGAAAATCACACTATTTAGAATGCTAATGACAGTGATATGAGAATTTGTTCATGTTACTGGATGGGACAGGTAAAGGCTTTCCCAAAAACGATCTTCAACATTCACCTCCTCTAAAAAGAACCAACATTCTAAAGGAGTAATGCTATTCATCTCTACTAGAGATGTGCCATTAAACAATTAGCTCAACGATTTGAGTTTCACACTTATGCATTTAACTAAATTTATCATTTAATGCCTCATAAATTAGAAATCATCTCCAGTAAAGACGAATAGAACTATTTTTGTAAAGACACACGAATCAATTCGAAGCTATTTGGTATGAATATGGATACATGCAATGAAACAAATATTTTTGGTGGAACAATATGAAAATTTTTGTATGAGGAAGTTCTTTTAAAAGAAGATTATGAGGTTATTTGAAATTTTAAGAATGCTCTGATCTGTTGCTGGGACTTGAGCACAGGTGTTCAACACGGGTGCATATATATGAGTAAGATAATTTTCTTTCTAAAAATCTAGGATATTGGATAGCGTTAAACAGGTTCCAAAAGGTCTAGAAAAGTTTATGAGTACGTATCACCAGAAAGATATCTATGAGCTCTATTATAAGCATGACAGTCATAGCAATTTCTAAATCTGATAAATGCCAATTTTTAGCTTCTAGCAATAGTGCCTTGCTAAAGAGAGTAACAATGAGATGATCAGTGAAAAATGCGCTAAAGAGTGTAATCGGAACATAGATTAAAAGAGCAAAACAGGCTTGATATGATGCACTAGAATCCATTCCACTAAGGATATTAAGCAATTACCTACTTGTGCTAAAGTTTGGACAGTGTTGAGCAAATAGCTCAGACATTTTTGTACATTGTTAAAAAGATTTCCACTCCCATAAAACTAAACCTCTTTGAAAATAAATAAATAAGCTTGTAAAAACAGTTCTCAATCAAATTAGAAAATAAACATATTTGATTTTGCATCAATAATAATGACTTGAGAATTTATTATATCAACTCGACTGGTGAATTATAGGTATAGGCAGCATTTCACCAATTCTGTAATAAAACAAGCTCTTCTACCATGTAGAATAGTAGAGGAAAATGTTCAATTTCATGATTATGGAAACTTTTACAGATATATATAGGGACAAGATTCTGAAAAGCAGTGTGACAAAACGTTCAGTTAAATTTTCAAACTTCTTCAAGCTAAAGCAGAATTAAGTGCCAAAAAAAGGAGGAAAAAGAAAAGAATGGGTCAAAGTGGCAAGGCCAATCATCAAGCTTAGGGGAGGATTCAGCAAGCCTTGAAAAGAAATCAACATACATTGCTGATCTAGGATAACTAGGAATATACAACAATATCATGCAAAATCAAATAAGATTATATTATACAGAATAGATAAATTAAATTGTATGGAATCAAATTAGATTGATCAAGGCCCAACCAAGCAAGCTTAACTTAAGTTTGATTTCCCACAAGAACAATTATCCCATTACTTCGGTTCTTTTCTTTTTAAACTATTGTTACTTAAAGGGTGTATAATTTTGATTTTTTGATAATTGATTTTGTGAAAAAGTCAGTTTTTAGCCGAATATGCGGTTGAAAAGTAAGGAAAGTTATGAATTTGGGTGCAAGATTATTTTAATGAATAAATGTGTGGTTGAAAATGAATTAGTGAGAATTAATTTTGAAAGAATAAAAAAGAAAAATAAATAAAATTTCAATATTTTAATTAATTTTTAATTAAATTAATTACATTTAATTATTTAAATTTTAATTATCAAACAGGCTATCATAATTTTTTTTTTTTTTTTTTTTTTTTTTGAACAATGAATTTTATTGAATCAGAATCAGACACAAAGCGTCAACCTTTGGTCTAAGGTCAACAGCCTAAACAAAACTAAATGCCTTAACAGGCCCAGTATCCAACCATCAGAATCAAAATTGGAGTCTTATGGCTTTAAGCCGAAAGGCTAATATCACAGACCAATTATTCTGCCAATTCCCATGTCGCAACGTCCAGGAAAAACTTCCAATTCAGTCAAAGCCATCATCCCCCTCATCTGGATATTCCTTATCAAATCGGTTATGAGCTTTATCAGCCAGGTATGCTGAGAAACTGGAAAGAGGTGTGCTATCGTTCTTCTTCAAGTTCTCCATCACTAATTGGCAACCCAAAAACCTTCTTGGGAGAAAGGGGTTCTGGTTGGAGATGATATGAAATTCTCGTGTAATATTAGCCAGAATGCGCATAGGGATGCAAGTGTAGAGTAATTCTTCCTCAAAAAAATCACAACTACGAATCCGATTCACAACTTGTGGGTGATTTGTGGGGATCGAGAATGTTACCTTTCCATACTCAATTGGTTTAAGAATGATGTCGATAGCTGCTTTGAACTGGTCCCGCGCCATTGTCAGTTGCGAGTTTGCCTCTCGGTAGTGTGGAAATTTGGAACAGAAGTAGCTGAAGAGCCTGAATTCAACATGGACCGTACAAATTGCGAGATCCACATTCTTCATGGTGTTTCAAGTCTGAATCTGCCTCTATTAAGAGCAAAAATAGAAGCAGGGATGGGTGAGGGTGTATTTGGGTAATCCATTTGATCACCACTCTGCAGCCATTTAATATTTGCTTTTTGCCTCCAAAGATCTTCCTCCCAGGATAGTTTTTGTGTCAAAAGTGACTTTGCAAATTGGAGTGCCTGTCCCTTCTCTGGGGTGTTTACTTCTTCAAATTTCATTTGGGCACAATCCACCTTCAATTCAGCTTCCTTGATCTGTACATTAATTTTTTTGAGAACCTCTTGATTCCATGCTTGCAAAGTGATGTTTAGTCTTTTCAATTTATTCCACAGTCTCCACACTCCATTCCCCTCCATCTCCTTATCCCAACAATTCTGTACCAGATTCAGGAAAGTATGATGCTTGGTCCAAATGTTCAGAAATCTAAAAGATGTTGGGAATTTTGGACAATTGGATATATTTTCAATGAGGATTGGAGAATGGTCAGATCGTGTACTATTAAGATTCTTGACCTTACATCTAGCTGCAATGTGAGTGAACTCAAAATTACCCAGAATCCTGCCCAATTTTTCATTAAGTTTGCTACTTGACCAAGTGTACTTACATCCCCCAGCACAAATGTCCATGAGCACACAGTCAAAAATGGCTTGTTCAAATTCATGCACAGGAAGTATTTTGTTAATAACTCCATCACTTCTTTCACCACTGTTTCTTATGATGTTAAAGTCTCCTGCTAGAAACCAACTTCCTGAAATTTGTGTAGAAATGTCTCTCAATCCTAGCCAAAGGGTTCTTCTGTGGACATAATTACAATCCCCATAAATGGCTGTATAGTATCCTACAAACTTAGCAACTTGGCATTCAAGTTTCAAATGTAAAAATTGATTATGGGACAGTATTAGAGTGCATTGAACATTGTCCCTCAACGAAACCCAAATCTTTCCGATCTTCATTAGCTAAGCTATGTTGAAAGCCCAATTTTCTCATGTGCATGTATATCTTGGATGCTTCAACCTGCGGTTCAATAATTGTCACCATGTTGACATTATGTGATTTCACAAGACTTTTGATACGGTTTCTTGCATTGCTTTCAGCAATTCCACTAACATTCCAAGTGATACAATTAATCAGTTGGAGCAGGCAAAATAAATTGACATGGCTTATTGTTAAAAAAAGCCTCTTCATCAGTTGTATCGCCTGAGCTTTCCTCTGATTCAGTATACTTATTTGGGTCCACTGATTGCAGGGTATCCTCATTAGTATGGTCAAGTTGCTCCCTTTGCCCACACGGCCCACAAGAGTCCAATCTTGGTTTACCAAGTACTTCAAACGAGTTGCTGCTATTAGTTTCTCTTTCTGATTCTAATATTATTTTATTGATGGGCTCAGCTTCATCAGGACTCTCATAAACAACAATGGCCCAATTCTTTTTTGGGCCCAATTTTTTCTCTCTCTTTGTTCCTTTATCTGTTTTGGAGGGCTGCTCGGACTCGCATGTATCGTATCATTCCTGTCTCCTTAATTTTCTGAATATCTTTCTACTAATATTGTTGCCATAATTAAATTTACCATCTTTGTCCTTCAAAAATTCCTTTTCTATTAATCCATCTGGAATCCCATAATCTGCATCACTTTCTTTATCCTCCACGTATGGTATTTTGTTATCTTCATGTTCCATTTCAACCATCTGCTCATACTTATTTTCCAGCTCCAGATCTTTGGATGCTTGAAGTTCACGTGAGCACAGATCAAAGTTTCCTTTATCACATGCCTTAGTTATCAGTCCTATCTCTGCCCCCTCTTTTGCCTTTTCAAAGATTCTCGTACTTGCTGCAATGACCTTTTGCCCCCACTTTATGTGTTGTAACCTCTTTCAATCCATGTTCCCGTTCTTTTGTTAGATTTTGTAGTTGCCCTACATCCCTGGTACCCATGACTGGGATTGTACTTGTACGGCCCCTTCAAACCCCCCCAGATTTTGAAATTTGGGTGAATGTAACGCACCACTGTTCTTGCAGCATTTCTTCATCAACATCCACCATTTTTCCTTTTCCTTTGTTCTTTTTTGGCATGTTTTCCATTTCATTCCTTTTTTTCAAACAGTTTTCTTCCTCATGTCCAAGATGAGAGCAGTATTCGCAGTATGCCTGGTGTTCTTCATAATCAACTTGCTGCCAAAATCCCTTTTTTTCCATAACAATCCAAATTTGTCGAGGCTTCGGCCTTGAAATGTCCATCTCAACACAAGCACGTGCCAGACTTGGTCTTGTTCTCTTCACGGTAGGCATATCGACGTATAACGGCTCCCCTAATGCACTAACAATAGATAAAATTGCCTCCTGTTGTTGAAAGAATATATATGGTAATCCTGGGAGCTTAACCCAAACAGGAACTACTGGTGATTCCTTTTCACAGCAAAAGTTTTTGTTCCATTTCATGACTCTCATTGGAGCCCCATGAACCATCCATTTTAACTGAGAAAACATGACGAAGTAATCTTCTTTCATATCAAATTGCTAGATGTTTCTTTTCCAACCAACCAATAGAACAATTTCCCTTAAGTCCAAATCTATTCATGCTTGCCTGAATATCCTTCAAGTTTGGCCTAAAGTGCGAGAATTTTCCCACAAGGACATACCGTCCAATTTCCTCCAGCTGCGAGATCAATGCTTTGGAAAATACAACTGCCGGCTCTGCTTCGTAAGTAGTACGTTGAATGCTCGCAATTGTCCTTGCCACACCCTCCCCAGGCCTGATTGCCTCAGAATAAAGCTTAGCTCCACCATTTGCAACACGTTGTTTCTGTATATCAAGCTCCTTAAGATTCTGCTGCAGTGTTGGGAAATCACCTGGCTCCGGAATAAGATTTCTACCATTGGCCCTCTGGAAGTTTTCTTCTCTATTATCTCTACGCTCGTTACATCCTTTGAAGCCTAGAAATTCCTTAGGAAGTGGGAGAAAATTTCTACTCCCTGGCCCTCTTTCCTTACTCTCTACGAGCTTCTCGGAGTTGTTTGCCTTTTCCTGGTGGTACTTTACCCTTTCTTCAAAATATGGATGTCCATTCTTATCATCCTTGTTGAAAATTTTCTCCTTCCCCCAACAAATATAATTGTTCTGGTGTGTCTTCTGAGAGATCGGAAGATCGCTGTTGCGGTGGTGGTCGGACTACCCATCGGTTGAAAATCATCTCTCCAAACAGGCTATTAGTTAATTAACATAATATTGCATACTTTATTTGTTGTGAACCAATTTTGTCCCCCCATATTATTTTGGAGAATTTAATTTATTGCTTTGATGCCAACGTCATCTCAGCATCATCCAAATTTACAGCATTTAAGAAGGTAAAGTGAAAGCTCAAATGGAAAATCAAATTTGCTGTGCAGAAATGAATTTCTAACAGAAAAGTACACAGAAATATACCATGATAAAATAAGTATGCTGGAGAGTGACAAATTTCATCAACGTGAATATCTTCTTCTGGTCTTGGGACGGCGAACTAGCCGATAAGCCACAACAAAGATAATAACTAGAGCTAACTGGAGAAAGACCAATACCTTTAAACCTGGAATAGAAATCAATTAGCCTTGTCACAAAAGATATAGAGCTTTTGCGAGATCTCAGATATACAAAATACCTATAAGCTTTTGCATTGAGTCCTCCACCTTAATCGTAGGCTTAGATTTTGATGAACCGCCAGAGCCCACAAGATTTGTTACTAACTTATAATTTGTTGTCTGATACGCAACATTCCCGCCCATAACACAAGTATTAGGACAGATGATAGTTCCATCATATTCATCACTTCCATCACAGCAATCTAAAATAATATTTAGTTATTAGAAAGTATATAAGGTATATATACACCATGTAAAGCTCTACATGTTGAACTTGAATTACATAGAGATTCATTTTTTGACATAGGTTGCATAGAAATGCGGTGTGAACCGCCATGCCACTGTCTAATAAGTGTATTTTATACACTTATCAAGGGTCTTAAATTTACATTCTGTGGAAAATTAAGGTCCTTTAAGCTTACGGTTCTGTATTTTGGTTTATTAGGTAAAATCCCCAACTTGACAACGAATTTAACAAAGAAGGAAATTTTGACATTAAATGATCAAAAGAGGTAAAAATGGAACTTACATGTGTAGCATGTGGGGAAGACTAATTAAATTTTTTTTTTTTAATACAAAAATCTCCTCAGGATATTTAATATACTATTGCAAAAATAATCGCAAAATGAGCCCAATGCTTATTACAGATCAAAAATAGAAACTGCACATCAAAAATAATGTGCATTTGAACTTGGATCGCCAAGATGATGCAGCCTAGTGCATGTAAGGGCAGACACCTATCTAGCATATCAAAGTTTTCTTCCCCACTCCACCACCAATTTTTCACCTAGTTAGACGTATTATGGGTAGTTTGTTGATAAATTTAAATAAAGAAGTCATTCAATCTTCATAGGAGAGCTTCAACATGGACTCCTCTTGAAAAGGAGGAAAAGGCAAGAAAAAATGAGAGATTTTTTTTAGAGAAGTAGAGAATATTGAAGGCATGGGCTGAGTTGAACTTATATTTCAGCGCGGGAGTTATTCTAATTTTGTAGCTTGTCAGCGGAATTGTTCATGGTTAATTGTAATTGGTTCACAAGTGACAGTTTAATGATACCGGGTTGGAAGAGTGAAGATTGAAGATGACCAGCCAAATGGGATAAAACACCTCACCTCCCAAGAAAACGTCTTATGGATACAGATTATCACCACCCAAAGGGATTCGACAAGGGATATAGGGCCGAGATAACTCACCACCCTTGGAGTCCTCTAAAGAGATGCAGAGTTGAGAAGAGAAATCTAACACTTCTCAAATGAACTTGATATCTAATCTCAAACCTGAATGCCCTCAAAATTTACATGGTGTGCCTTTTATTGTTGAGACTTGGAACAACCTTCCAAGTATAGGTAATTACTAAAGCAACTAAATAAATGAGAAGGGATGAATTCTAAGTGATAGATTCATGCATTCCATGGTCAAATAACACCAAGTCTTCTAAGAATTCTTGGAAGATGAAAACTCATCCAATTCTTGGGTAAGAAGGCAGTCTGACCAGTGTGAAGTAAAATGCCAATAACTTCCTGTGGAGAAGTCCAAATCAAGATCCGCAAAATTCTTTGTAATTCTAACTTCAAGAACTTTCCAATAGTAGCTTATTTGCCTGGTAAAAGTTGCTGAATAATTCAAGAATTTTATAGAAATTTATTCCCAGATTCAGTGCCTTGGAAACTAACATACTGACGAAAGGATTTTGATTCTCTGTTGGTTCAAGTGTTGTAATTGATGATGCTCCGTATCATTTAATTTGGATTTGGGATTGCAACAAATGGTAATTTAGAATTTGGAAGTGAAATAAATGATGGAACAAAAGAAAATAAGAATTTACTTTGACGTTGGACTTTATGACAAGTCAGATTTTGAATTTATGTTTTTATTTAAGACTGGTTTGTTTGAAATTCTAATCGAACCAAGTTAACCCATTTTAAATTAGAAAACTCCTAGCAAATTCAAAAACAATACCCTATTTAAATCCTTGAAAATCAACCATGAGTTATAGAATATACAATCAGACATTAAATCTATTCTAATTGCTTAAAACATAGGAACATTGCCACTGTTATCACTCCCCCTCAAGCTAGTGAATCAAGATTATCCATTCCAGCTTACAAATGATTTCTTAAAGTGTCAAGCCCGATAGTGCTTTCATTAAAAAATCTACAAGTTGATTTGATCAACCTCTAGCGTATTTGTTCAATCACGTTGTACTGAATTTTGACATGATATTGATGGAAAACTTGGTAATAAAGTATCATAGGCCACAACTACTGAGGATTAAGATAATCAGGAATAATCTTAAGCCATAATTGTGATTACAAGAGTTGCTCAAAATTTCACACCAGCATTTGATCTAGCTACACAAATTTGTTTCTTGCTTCATAAAGTCAGTAAAGTATCTTCCAGATATACACAATACCCTTAAGTTGATCTCCTACCCATAGTGGACCCCTGCATTATCAACATGATTATAGCCTCCCATTTCAGTTACAAGTTCCTTTGTCCAACAAACATTAGTCCGTTTGTCCAACAAATGTTTACTTGAAATCTCTTTGAGATAGTATACGATCTGACACCAAGCTTGGAGACTACCTTTGCGCCTAGGCATAAACTGAATTTCCACGAGTTAAGACAAATGCACTGGCAATCTACTTGTGTGATAAATAAATAAGCTTACCCACAAATCGTTGTTAGAATCAGCCTTTGGGATTATCCATAAATTTACTTATTGAACTTACCCTATATGTAATATCGAGCCTACTGTGTGATAAATAAATAAATAAGCTTACTCACCAATTTTTTACATGACTTTTACTGCAACTTGCAATTCATTTTCAGGCTTCAACAACCAAATTTTATTTCAGGGTTTCATGATTTCAGGTCTTGAATGTTTCCTCAAGTCTAACGAAGGAACATGGAATGTCCAAAAATTCAATCACAGTAACTGGTAATGGTTCCTCATCTTCATTAGATGAGTACTCCCTGAAGATAACGAATAAACTGTTTTCTCAGCAGAAGTAAGATCCATAAAGGGGAAAAATGGAGGATGATAGAACTAATAATGGCTTTATGTATGTGAACATCCGACGAAGACGCAACTCTAAGCTGTAGAATCTAAACTTCCCTGGTTTATTAATCAATGTGCACAAATGACAGAAACAAAATGAAGGAATACCTGATTTTACGACATGCACAAACCAGGTGACTTTCCTAGAGTGTTTAAGAAAGCTTTCAGCTTTTGGGTGTCTTCCTTATTCAGTCCACTAAATCCTCCGCTTTTGGGGTCACTTGTTCCATTCAGAAATTTCTATCTCCATTTGAAACATAAGAGTGAACACAATGCAGCCAATTCTTATTTGCAGAATTCCTATTCATGTTCTTTAGTTTTCTATTTAACTTCCAACATTTCCCTATGGTGTGTTGGATACACCAATATTCGTCTTTGTTTGTTCTCTTGTCATATAAAAAATGTCCACTGAAAGTAAGACTAGCACTGAACGAGTAGTCTACACCTGGTCGTCAGCTAGCTTGGCAACAATCATGGCTGAACTATCCACAGCTTCTTGTGGTCCCAAGATCACAATCCTCCAAATTTTCTCAGCATGAATAATCAAAAATTTCTCATTGATGGATTGTAGGACTTCTTTTCCTAATATATGAACTCTGGATCAAACTCCACATTTGAACCAGCAAGAAACTTAAAAACTAGTTCACGACCATGTTCGACGAATTTCTTTAGAATAGACATGTTCTCTCCACACATCACCCAAATGTTCTAATAATAATAGTCAACTTTCAACCATAAGTTTCTCAGTGTAGCTTTTTATCATAGTTTTTCTCACTTGCTTTGTGGCTAAATTTTCACTGTTGTTTCAAAAATTTCACCCTTCGTCTTTGAATAAGATTGCCAAACGGTTTTCCTTTGATGGGGTTAAGAATATGCATGTTCAACTGATTTCATGACATGAACACGGACTCTTGTTCATCTCAGAGTTAGAAGTAGGATCTTCAACCTCTGGTCATGTATTAGTCTGGTGGTTAAGTTAACCTTTACCCTCTAGCAAAGTAAGCACCAGCTGAGATTACTAGATATTATTCTTCATAGAACAACGGTAAGTGCATATTTTTCAGATCACTGGTGGGTTGGTTTGAGTGTCAACATTGCTTGTTTTACGGTCAAGATTTTTCTAGACATCTTATAAAGATAAGATCCTGAAGAAAGCATAAAAGAGAGGTAATGTAGGTCAAACTATCCTTTCTCGAAGAGCAGTAGGAACAGATAACATGTCGGGAAATATGACTTATTAGCATAGAGTGATTCAATAAGCAATACATTTATGAAACAGCAAGCACAAATCTAGGACAATAAAGAAAAAATATCCTATCTAAAACCCTGAAAATCAGCAATAAAAAATCATATTATTACATCTTTTCTGATTCATTAGAACATGGAAACCTTCCAATATTAGTTATAAATGATATAATCCTAATAGGTGCGACAATGCTTCATCACTTCATTACTAGAGCACAGTACAATACTCTAGCAGAACAAAATTTAGGGGAACAGTTTTCAGCACATGTCTGACACTGAAACATGCTGGAAATAAAAACGCGCTGGACACACTTCGGCATCTGTCGTGCTTCAGCAGACATACCAGGAAAGGGAATGGGAAGCCATTTAAGGAATAAAGACCGAGCACAACCACTGAGGGTGGGAAGTGCCAGCGATGCCAGCAACCCACTATGAAATGGGCCGGAGATGAGAATGTTCAATTTTTTAGCAAAAATCAACACAGTGGTCTAGTTCTAGAGAGATGAATTGTCTTTTTGTTTGTTGAACTTCTAACTATTAAACAATATAAGTCCAGATTGCTCTTAAATTGGTTCAACAACAAAAATAATCCAAACACACTCTTAATATAGAAAGATAAAGTTTTCGTTGGTTTATCCCCCAACATGTCAAAGAACTATTGAATTGCAATGATTGTGTCTAACGTAATATGTTAAAAGCTTTGACAAAATAGACCTGTTTCTAGATCCAGCCATAAAGGAAACATAAAGTAGTCCAACTGTAATTCATCCACAGAGAGATGCAAGTCAATTAGCAAAGCAATTAAGTGATCAAAAAAAATTAAATATTGCCTAGCAATCATGATTCAGTTAAAAACCATACCACAAACTTTATCATTCACGCGAGATGAGAATAAGAATCGTGGGGTATTTCCTGTATTTCTGCAGTAGAATTTGCCAGCTGGACATGCTGAAGTTCCTACACATAGAAGTAAAAAAGCAGAGTGATATAAAACATTTAACAAATCAAGTTCTTGGAAATTTAGGACGCTTATGCATCTGATAAAAAATAAAGCATATACAAAAAACAAAGCTTTATAATTTCATTACTAACACTAAGACATTTCCATTCGAAGATCAGTTAACCAAATACCAAAAACATTCAGAGAGTGGAAATAGAAGTGGCATTGCTGTACCATTTTGCATCTAATCAACACTTGGGACACGTTTGGTTCAGATCGTCATGTGACATAATGGTCTAGCTTGAACTACTTAAGGACATAACCCATTAAATTGGAGGACAATGCACATAATCCTAACTAGAAAATTGAGGAAGAATAAGTAAATAAAGGAAACAAAATAATAACTTTCCTGTATCTAAATTCTTATTTTAATTCTGATTCAATATGAATTATACACTAAACATCCCCCCAAGTTGATGTATCGATATATGGTCAACTTGGAAAGCAATGTAAAGTCCACTACTTATATAGCTAAACTTAGTTGCAACTACAAGTCATAAGGTTCTCCCGCTGTACGAGGTCCCAAATCCATAGCTGGCAGAAAAATTTTCACCTGGCAGAAATGAGAACCACTTGATCTTGCAATCACACCAAAGATTTTAAAGTAGTTTTGAGGAAAACTACGTACACCAGTAGTAGTAGTAGTAGTAGTAAGAATAATAATTATAATAATAATAATAATAATAACAACCGACCAATCCCTATGAATACCAAATGAAGCGTTGACTTAAACAGAGTGTTGGATATAATCCCGAAAAGGGACTATTCCACAGTTATGTTAAATTGTCATCAAAAGAAATGTCAAAAAAATTTTGATTTTCATTCAAATAAGACGGTACTCACATGGACATCAACTTTCATATACAATATTCAAATTCAAAGGTACTAGAAAATTATGTAGGCAAAAGAATATCTAAACACCCACATGGTCAACAAGAAATTCAACATGTGTATTGGTTTTGACATAAAAAAGGACATTAGTAGGATTTGCTATCGAACTTGATCCCACGAATGTTGGATGGCATTTAGAATGAATATTTGAAGCAGATAACTGATGCCAGTCTGAGAGAACTAAGCTTCCTTTAGACCTTGTAAAGTTTGACATTTTTAGCCCCAAGCTTCTTGTAGTTTTGCTGGACATTTCTTAAATTATCCACCAACAAATTCTAGCATTTCTAATTTTCACCCCCTCATAATTCTGCATTAAATAATTTTGCCCCTTTAATCCCACAACCTTGCCTCCTATTACATTTCACTTCCAATAATATAAAAGCCGTACTTTGGGGAAGTTGACTTCACCAAAAATCTTTGACAATCGCTTGACATCTTCATATTGATAACCAAACTTCTCAGATTTATTTCTCTGATACTCAAATCTTCTAGCCAACTACAACACAAACAGGTATTAGAAGTTAATGCAACACTGGTGCGACTAAAATTTACCAAAGATTACATTTTCCCTTCTGTTTTGTCTTCTTTAAGATAATCCAGGAAGTTTTCCCTTCAAAGACCCCTGAAATTTGTCATAAAAACATGTTGAATAATTCTGGTCCTTTTGGTTATTTATCATAATTGTGGCCAATTAAACACATATTTTGGTCATGTGACATCATTTCATTAGACTATCATTTTGAAAAGTTAATAATTAATGCCTAATACTTTTTGATCCATTGCAAAGATTTGCCATAGTGCCATTGGTCCAAGATATTCCAGTTATAATTGGAGCGTTTAGTTTGCCAATTATACTGGTTGCCGAACAAGGCTACATCAAACACCCGATACTCAACAGAGGCAGAGTGAGTTACCAGGCTCGTCAGTGCCATCAGCGCAATCACAAAAATCGTCATTGAGCCGGTCTCTGGTAAATGATTTGGACCCATCTTTGCATTTGATCACATTTTCACTGTAGTACTTCTCATCTACAACTCCACAAACATACTGTGGGCATAACACAACAATAATAAGTAAATTTGATGAAAAATTATCGGCACAGATAGAGTCTTACCCAAAGGATGAGCTCCGGTGGGCAAAGGAAAAGGAGCGGAATACGAGGATTTGCAATAGATAGAAGAAAAATACAGAAGACTGATCAAGAAAGACCTCTCCATTTTCAGCCCGGTACGCAGTCCCAGTTTCAGTTCAGTATCTCGATATTTCGGTGAAATGATTAGTCTTCCTTGGAGGAAGTCTTTCATGTCAACGGAACATTGCTTGATTAACTGCGCACCTATTGGAAAATTGCTTTTTTTTTTTTTAAACACCGGGCATTAAGTCGAACCTGATTTTCTTCCATTACGGCGGCTCTCTAATAGAATATTTAAGCCAATTCATTCCTTTATGAGCCAAAGCTAATTGATTCTCTTCTAATTGATTCTTTCTTAAAATATTAGTCAGGGATCGTGACTTGCACAATATCCATTAGAATTATAAGAGAGATTTTATTGACAATAAATAAAATGAATTTCATTAAAAGTTGACTTATTAATTGGGAGACAAACTTAACTAAAATTATTATTATTATTCTTAAAAATATTATTATTACTATTACTATTACTAATAAACTAACAACTAATAGAATTTATAAATTGAATTAAATTAGAAAATTTAATAATTATTACTTTTTAATTTACTATAAGAAAATGATCTCGAATTAAAATGAACAATGTTTGATCAAATGAATTAAATTATAAAGTCATAAATCATATAACATAACTATATGTGAAAATAATCTGAAACATAATATGGAACCAATCATTGGTTAAATAGTAATTTTATAACATAGTTTAAGCAAAAAAAAATTACCGTTACACGTCCTACCACATTTCGTCATGTCATGAATTTGGATTATTCCTAACAAAGACTGGAAGAATTGTCTAAATTTGCCAGAGAGTTTGGAAAAACGTCTAAATTAATTAACATTTACACTCATAGCAAAAATAGTAATATATAGACAATAATGCCCTTACCATAACTTGAAATTTACAACACAATCTTTTGAAAAAAAAAAAAGAAAAAAAGAAATTAAAAGCAAAATGGTCTGCCCCATCTGAACACAGAAAAGCCCCAAAAAAAACCAGCCAGGCAAAATTTCTACAGAGGGATTCAAACAGAAGCATAAACCCTAAGCCCCAAGTTCCGTCTTCCTCAAAATCTAAGCAAATCGAACTCAACCTTGACTGTAGTTTTTGATTTTATCTGCTCCATTCGATGACTCAGAACCATAGGCTTCAAATCCGTCCAGCAAACAATCGATTTTTTGAAGAACGTCGACCGGAACTTTAGTTTTTGATTCTTTCCGGCGAGGTAGTAAATCGAAAATCCGCAAGAGGTAAACAGTAAGAATTTCTTTCAACTCCCTTCGGCTCTTGGTTTGGAAATCTTGGTAAATTTTATGTTTTCATTTATGTAATTTCTGCTCTATTTGGTTTGTTGGTGTTGAAAATGGGAAGAACCTTCATTATTTTCAGGAGATCTTGTCTGTCTGAAATTTTTTTAATTTTTTCTTCTATTTCGGGTGAGTTTTGCTTCGCTCCTTCTGCGCCGACATTTTTGGAGATTAGAATGTGTCCTCAAGTGTAGCTTACTTGTGCTAAGTATGCCATGATAGTCAAATCTATTGTAGCCTTGAAGATAAGAGTTACAAGTCCTATGAAATTGGTTTAAATTTAGTGGATTATTTTCTCTCAACTACCTACTTAATTTACATGAGTTCTTGACCCCCTCCCCCGGTTCACCAATTGGTTACCACTGAATTTAAAGATTTGTAGGTCACTGTGTCTATAGATGGTGTAAACAAAATTTCGCTAAAAAATTAAATTTAATCCCATAAGCAGGTTTTGATTTGAAATTTGAAATGGTACTGCTGTCAAAAAGAAACCTCATAGATGCCTTTGTTGTGTAATGACAAATATTAGTTTCTTGTTTAAAATTGTGGAAGGAGGTTGATAGATCCAATGTTTGTTTAATAATATAATGTTGTACAAAAAAATCGGCTTGGGCTTAATCTAGAAGCATGCAATAGTAGTAGACATTTATTTAGTATCAAGCACAGCAATGTCTGTAAATATTTGTTTAATTTATTTCAGATCATGGCGCTGTTTATTGTTGCAATTACAAGAATCCAATGCACGTGACCAGGCAACCCATAAGTTAAAATAGCGGAATTAATATAAGATTATTGTGCCAATCATGTGGTTTAGAAAGTGGTTAAAATTCAAGAAGCTTTTTCTTTTTAAAACAAATTATCAAAATGTTCTTTGAAATGAATCCAAAATATGAAAGGTTGGACTCTGGATTTGTCTATGACGGTGATGGATTGGTATTAATGCACATGAAAAATTGTTAGTGGGGAGCAATGAGATATGGTGAGGTCAAATTAGAATGTATCTTTCCCTTTTGCTTTTCCTTTATTTTTTTTCTTTGTTTTCTTAGCCTCCCCCCCGCCCCCCCCCCCAAAAAAAAAAAAGAAGCGCACGCAAATACCCGAAAAAATAAAAAATAAAAACACACACACACACACACACAAAATAAAAAAGGATCTTTTTTTGGGTAGATTCAAATTTTGATGATGTGCTTTTTCAATGAGAAAACCGCTGTAGCCTAACCTTTATTGACGGATCTTCTACATATCAAAAGCACTTTGATTTGATAAAATTAGTCATGCTATTTTTGTTAAATTGAACTGCTGAAGAGTCGAGTTTCCATAGTTGGCAGAGTGCTGGCTTGGGCTTCTTGGGTTACTGTTGATGGGCCTCAAAGTACTCCACGATCTACCTTTAACCTATTTAGACTAGACTAGAAGGCTAGTCCAATTTAACATTTAATAAAAGGAAAATAGCACTAAGCTCCGTAACTTTTGAGTATTCTCAAATGAGACTCCAAACCATTTCTTTTAGAGGAAATTGGAAGAATTGTCCAAATTTGCTAGGCCTTTGGAAAAATGTCCAAATTGTTTAACTTGAAAACGTTCCCTACTTAAGTTGACTTGGAACATTATTGAATATAATTAAATCAACTTTAAGTATCCAGCGTAGTACTAGTAATTTGGTTTTTAATCTATAAAGTAAGTTAACAAGTTTTCTTGTTTACATTATAAAATAATATTTGCCAAAGTTGCATACGATGGTACTAACTAATAGTAGGTTGAGTACCTTGGCGGAAATTGATTCGCTAGAAACTCTCCGAAAGCTGCAATTCCTTAGCTTGCTTGATAACAATATAACTAAGTTATAAAATGATTTCATAGATTGGAAGTAAAGGTCCAACACTCCAGTTTTAAAAAAAAAAAAATCAAATAAATTCAACTTCAATTCCACAAAAAAATAAAAAAGTTGACAGTATGGGAAATCAAACAATATAATTCTATTCACTTTGTTGGATTTCTCTTTTATAGTTTGTTGAGTTGAGCAATAAAATATTATAATTCTATTCACAGTGAAAGAGTTGTCAACTTAAAATGAGATCTTGATAAAAGAAAAAGGGTTGTACTGAGTTTACTCGCAATTGGTTTCTAGAAATTGCTATCTTAACCATATATGCAAATGGCTAAAAACAGAAATTTATGTGGAAATTATATCCATTCTTTAACTTCCCTCTCTTAGTTTTTCATGAATCACTTGTAGAATGCTTGTGTCAATTATACATACATGTTATTCGTATACAGTATAGTTGTGTACATAATGTGTACACAGGGTAACTTCGTTTCATTCTTTTTCTTCTAAAGCAACACTCTAATATCTGCATTCTTATATCCAGTTCTTGAGCAATTATATTTGTAATAATTAATTTTAATCTTTTGCTTATTAAAAGTATTCATTGGTGCCTATAAGGGTCTTGCAATCCAGGTAATTTTCTTGATATCAAAATTCGCAAAAAGTCAACTTTTATCTACTTTTGGCATATTGATTTAGGGAGCTTCATCTTCATTATGGGTTTTGCCTTGCTAATTTACCTTCTTTTTGCACTTTTGGTCTGCTTGCCTTCTGTTTGATGAGAAAGGATGAGACTTTATCTTGTAGAAAGAGGTTGGAGTGGAAGCTAAGATAACAGTGTGGGGCTGTTCTTTTTATCATCACTTTGTCATCTTGGCTGCATCTGAATTGCTAGTTCTTACCTTAATTAGAAAGGTAGTAATCTAAATGCAAAATAGAAATGCAAATTAATCTCGTAATCTTTATTTAACTTCCAGTGTACATAATCTAAATGCAAAATAGAAATGCAAATTAATATCGTAATCTTTATTTAACTTCCAGTATACCACAATCTTCGATTATAAACATTGTTGGTTTGTGTTTTTTAACTTTGATTTTCTAGCTATATTGGTTTGTATTATCTTGTTGGATTGGAATTGGTAATGAGGGATTTAGTTATCTAGAGAAATTATTTTAGCCATGATCCTCATTCTCTGCATTGCCGTTATATCCTTTGTTACACACTCACATAAGAATTCAACAATTTCCCCATATTCTACGTATAATGTCATCATCTTTTTCTTTTTTTTTTTAGATCATCAAAGTGTTCTAAATCTGAAGCACTACCGGCCTTATGTTCTTTGTACAATCTCTATATGTATTTTATGTTTATTAAGATTACTATATTTCACTCTCTGTCATTTATTCTGCACCTATCGAAAACCATTTAATCCATTATGAAAATACAACAAAATAGTGAATTTAGAGATTTGGAGGTCCACTTTGTTACATTATTTTAGGGGTGAATTTGATTTTTTAAATTCTAAAAATTTGAACTGCTATTAGAATATGAAAACGTAAAGTCTGTTTTTTATGCTAATTTTCCCTTTTTCCCCGTCATTTTTGACTGTCCCTTTTTGTTATCTTTTCAACTAGTAGTTAATAGCAATTTTGAGCTAATCTTCTTGCTGGCAAATGGTATATACGTTGTAGAAGGTCAAGAACTGTGTCTACAGGGGCGGTTTAGGGCACAGGTTGTGTACATGACGAAATGGTTGGACAATGCTTGCCCATCCCTCTTGTGCGTTTAAGAGACTGCAACTTGTATTTTTCAACATAGCTTTTCATTAATTCATGCTGCGTAAGATACAATGCAACAAGAATCACGACGCATGGTTCGGCACCAATAGCCGACTGGCTTGGTTCTCCATTCAAGAGTATGCACTAATTACAGGTCTAAAGTGCGAATTTGGGGAGAAAACCTTAGCTGTGGCTCTTGCAATTGAGCGACGACGACGACGACGACTGAGAGACAAATATTTTCATGACCTTATGTAATCTATGTACGCGCTAATGATAGTAGAGAATCAATATTAGAGGTTAAATATATTGCACACATTATTGGAAGAATTCCAGTAGGTGTAATTCTTCATTTATCTTCAGCTTAAGCATATTATTCTACATTTATGTGATGCGTTGAAGATTGTATACTATAGGAACAATGGATCGAAAGTTCTACATTTAATTAAATTCTACATTTTCGTACAACCTGGATGTAGATTTATACAAAATGAGTTACTTTAACCCTTTAAGTTTTAAGACTTCTCATCAGTAGCTGGAACAATTCTACATATATATAGATTCTACAGTTTGGTATAGCCTAAATGTAGTATTCTACGACTAAGGATTATTTTAAGTTTAACAGCGGCATCACTCGGGTTACTAGAAAAATTCTACAATTCATTAAATTCTACATTTCCTTATAGTCTAAATGTAGTATTCTATATTTATGTGTTACGTTAAGTTTTAGGCCAACACATCGGTTGTTGGAAAAATTCTATTTCAGTAAATTCTACATTTCCGGATAACTTAAATGTAGAATTATACGTTCACGAGTTATATTGCCACTTTAAGTGTAAACATAACTCATGGGTTGTTAGAAAAATTCTACATTTTCTTAAACTCTAAGTGTAGTATTCTACATTTATGGGTTAATTGATCGTGTTAAGTTTAAGGCCAAACATCGGTTACTCGAAAAATTCTACATTTCACTAAATTCTACAATTCCGTATAACTTAAATGTAGAATTATATATTCACAAGTTATATTGCCGCTTTAAGTGTGAACAAAACTCATGGGTTGTTAGAAAAATTCTACATTTAATAAAATTCTACATTTCCTTATACTCTAAACGTAGCATTATATATTCATGGGTTAATTGACCATGTTAAGCTTAAGGTCAACATATCAGTTGCTAGAAAAATTCTACATTTCAGTAAATCTTACAATTCTGCATAACCTAAACGTAGAATTATACATGCACAAATTATATTACGGCTTTAAGCGTGAACACGACTCATGGGTTGCTAGAAAATGTTATCATGGAGAATGATGATATCAAAGTACCCAAAGGTTATCTTAGAAACTTCATGAAAATGGTAAAATGGAGGAGATTATCATATGACATTTGCATTTTTTGGAAACTTCAAGAAACTTTGCCTTTTTCTTGTGGCTATACTTGGACTTGGACGCAATGCTAGAAGACGGCTGCCAGCTTTTTTTGTCTCCCTTCAATATTAATGTCTAATGTGTAAATCAAAATACTCATTATATCTTTTCTTTTTTTATCATTCCACTTCATTCAATTTGGACCATTGATATATGTGTACTACAGAAAATCACAACCATTCAATTATTTTTGCCATTTTTGCAACAAGGGTGTATGTGTAATTTTACCAAACAAAATTGTCATTTTTCGAAGGCCGTAAGTTTTTTGCTATTTTCCATAACAAGGTCCAAATCTAGCTTATTTCTCCTATTGTCCCTATAACAATTGGTTGGTTCTAGATTATTATTATTATTGAATTCTAATAATAACTAATTTAAAAATAAAAAAATGTTGAGAAAAAGTAAATACACCGTATAAAGTAAAAAATTTACTCTAAATAATAATAATAATTAGGATAATTTTACGAATGATATATTTATAATTTACTGTCACTCGTTAACTTGTATTAATGTTTACATTAAGATATTTAATTTGATACCATAATATAATATCATAATCATAACAATAATAAAAATAAACAAAACTTGTTAAATAAGAAACAAACAAAGAAGGCATAAAAGGGGGGGACGAAAAAGCCTACAAAAGTGTAAATAGTGCCCACGAAAGTGCCTCTTTTACTTATAATATATAGAGTAAAAGAGGATACTAATGGGTTCACTCGACCCTAACAAATATTCAAAAACTGGGTTAAAAGGGATTAACTTAGATAAAGTATGGCTTCTGAAAATCAAGTTATGATTTTATGATATGCATGAGATGAAATGATAATAGTACAAAAATATTAACAAAACATAACAATAAGATATAAAGCTAATATAAAAAAAGGAACTTCACATATTTTTAAGAGAAACTAAGACACGATAAATAAATTACAAGTTAAGGATTTCCCCTTTGGAAGTCCCTAAAAGACTTAAGTAAAAATTAGAAGTCTTGGAATAGTACCTTAGAAATTTACAGTAGTGCTTTTGATGTAACTATACAAGTTTTGGATTGAGAATTTTTCTACTAAAAGGGCTAGAAGGGTTTAGTGCTTTTGAAGGTAGGAGTTTGTTCGTCAGGTGCTCTGTTTTGTCCATTTTAAGAGTCCCTTTTATAGAAAAACTAAATTTTCAACCGTGCAAGAGTTTTAAAGAAATTTCATAAACAAAATGTAGCTTAAAGAAATGTGGTACATAAATGTTGCGTTTAATCTATGCATGAATAAACAAAAAAAAAATGAAACTGATCTAAATTATGTTGTACCTGAATAATTATCTTTTTTGAAGGGAAAAAGGTCTTTCATTCAAATGAATCCACCCCTCCCATATATGGTGAGAGGAATACAATCTGTCCAATGAACCGTATATTCTACTGAAATAGCAAAAGAAGCAGTTGTGTATGCAAGTATATTTCTATTCCTTGAAATATACCTACAAGAACCACAATGCAAACGATTACATAGGGATAAAATATCTTTATAAACCAAAGGTAGAGTACCAAAAAATTCATATCCTTTAAACCAATCCATTCAGTGGCGGAGACAGGGGGCCTTACTGGGCCCCGGCCCAGGCCTGTCTCGGCCCAACTGCTGGTATATATTAAAAAAAAAATTTTTTTGCACCCGGCCCAGGTGGATTGTAAATTGGGCTCGGGGGACAGCTGGGCCTTGGTGTCTTGGGCTTCAGCAAAAAAAAAAAAAAAGGGCTGAAAATAGGCCAACCCAATAGGGGAATAAGGGAATCGGGAAGGCAGACAAGCAGAATCAGAAGACATGAGCAGAAGCAGAAGTGCAGAGGGCGAACTAGGAGTCTGGGACTGGGGAGGCCGTACTGCTATCGTGGCCGACGGACAGAACCCGAGCGCCGGCTGGTTGGGCGGTGCCGCAGTGGGAGGTGGCCGGTGGGTGTTCATCTTCTTCATCTACATTTTAGCTTTAACAAGGTATTATTCTAGCCCTAATTTCTACATGGATTTTGTTTTGCCCTAATTTAGATTTTAGAGTACTTGCTAAAATTGATTTTAGATTTTAGATTTTAGAGTACTTGCCCTAATTTTGAGCTAGGATCGATAGAAGAAGCAGAAAAAGAGCACCAACAGCCTCATACCCGAGAATTCAAGAGAAATTTGGAATGAGAAAGGAATGAAATGTGGTTCTTAATCTGTGGTATCTATTTCTTCTAGTAGAGAGAATATTAGTTGTCTAAGCACATAGGAGACCCCTGGTTTTTATATATAGTATTTCTGATCTAGTTTGAAAGGGGGGAAAAGCAAAGCAATAATTTGATAATTGGAGTTTCTTGAAAAAGGTTAATGGAGTTTTGAGCAGTAGTTGTCCCGGACGGACAAGACTGTCTTCAAGAATATGGGGGCTCCATTGTCTTGAAACTGAGAGAAATTTTTAGCCCTTATTCTTAAATAGATTTTGCCCTAATTTAGATTTTATGGTACTTGCTATTTGCTAAAATTAAACTTTATAATTTATAAGTAGTTAAATTAGTAAATGATAAAATGAAGACTATGAAGTTAATAGAGAAAAGTATTAATCTATTATTGGCTAATGTGGCTCTTGGTATTTTGACGGTTTTATGATTATTTTCATTGAGATTTGGGCTATGTTTTTATATTAATGGTTTAGGTAATTAGGTGTGGCTGTGTGAATTGTGGAATGTTAAATGTATAATGTATTGTACTATTGTTCTCTCAATGTCTTGTGAATGTATAATGTATAATGTATAATGTATTTATTGTGGCTGTGTGGCTCTTTGGAATGTATAATGTATTAATGTATAATGTATAATGTATTAATGTATAGTGTATAATGAACTTTGTTGATAGTTTGACAATTTTTATTGAAAGAGAACTTGTTAGAACAATAGATATAGACTCTCTTATTGATGAATTTGCTAAAGTAAAAAATTGTTGAGTCCAACTAACTTTTTAGCCTAATGTACTATATTTTGAGTTGTTGCGAACTTTGTAATGCACTTGATTTGAGTTTGCTTACTATTTTGAAAAATTAGAGCTTATAAGATTTTTTTTGAGTTTTCGATCCGGCTCCCCCCACTTTCGGGTCCTGGCTCCGCCATTGCAGGGTTACCCTCCTACATTTATTATTGGTGTACAGCATCCCGATGCTCTGATTGAATAAATTCATCAAGAAAAAAAAAAGAATCAAGGCACGCATTAAATAATGGAGGCATCTCGATAATCCGGGATTTCTAATTTGACAGCGAACACAGATAAAAAATAACTGTCGAGACGAGGACAGTCGCCAGAAACTGGAAACAAAGGGGAAATACATATCGTTCTGCCACCAAGAAATTACTGACGCCATTGAACTCTAATGGAACAAAGAAGAAACTAGCTTCGCCGTTAAACTCCAAGGGAAGTGAAAAATTACTAACATGTTACCAGCGTTAAAGCCCATAAAGTTAGCGGCATTAAACTTTCAAAACCCCTCTCCCCGACCACTGACTCAATTAACGACGGCTGTAATGAGACCCACATCAATGAGAAGAATGAGACTCGGAACAAAACATTTCTAGAAATAGCCAATACAATGAGACACAGAACTATAATTAGCCAAGAACATGTAGAGAAAAAAATTGAAGCAAACGACGAGACCAAAAAGAAGTGTAAGAAACTGAAAAGAATGAGTCTTTAGAATCAGGGATTTCCAATGCATTTCCTACGAGAGAGGAAAAATGTTTAAATCATAAATAATTAATAAAAAATGATTTTTTTGAATAAAATAATACAACTGTATTCTTCTAAGATAACCCGACCACTATAATTTGTCAATTAAGATTTAAAATACATATTTTTCCAATTACAAAGGTCAACGAGTGCGTATTGGCTAATTTCCTCAAAAAAAGACCAATTACATTTTGGGCCAAGTACAACAAATTAAATTGGACTCCTATTAGTCCTTAGTCTGAGGCCGCGGCCTTGTTCACCTCAGCCCAAGACTGGCCCTGGATGGGCTTGAATGGCCAGCATACACAGTAAAGCAAAGCAGTATATTAGTATACAATAAGAATAATTCTGACTGGGTAAAGTAGCAGAGGAACTGTAAATTATTTCAAGTTTTGAAAAATACGATGGAATCTTGAAATGAGCTAAACACTAAGGTTTTTAGGCAATAATCATTATGGTGTAATCTCCCTGTACTTTTCTCCTTCTCTTTCCTGTTTCCACGTGTTCCCTCCTTCTTTTTAAAACTGTTCTTTTTCTATTGACCTTTTTTTTTTTTTGGTTCCTTTCAAGAATTTTTAACTAGTGTTTCATTATCATTATCACATTTATGTTACTATTTAAATATTTTTTTCTATATTTTTTTTATATATGTGGTGACTTTTTGTAAAATGTAACTTCTCAACTGTTTTATATATGTATTTTTATTGTATTATCATCATTATTAATTTCTTTTCTTCTTTTGACAAATGTATTATTAATTTCAATTTATGTGGTTTAAATCTATCTTTTGTGACTTTCTAATTAATTGATTTTTCTATTTATGTAACTTTTGTGATTAAATCTGACTTTTTAATCTTAAAAAAAATGCGATTTTTAAAAAGTCATGCATATATAAAAATATCACACATAGAAGTAAAATGTCAAACAAAAATTTTTAAAAATTTATGAAACTTTTTAGTTAAAAAAATTTGACTTTTAAAAAGTCACATATAGGAAAAATATTACACATAGAAATAATTAAAATTGTGACTTTTAAAAATCACGTACAGGAAAAATATCATGCATAAAAGTAAAAAGTCACATTAAAAAAATTTGACTTTTAAAAAGTTACGTATAAGAAAAATGTCATACAAAGAAATAAAAAGTCACATTATGTGAATTTTTAATTAAAAAGAATGTGACTTTTAAAAATCACACATAGCAAAAAGGCCACACATAGAAGTAAAAAGTCACATATGAGAAAAATGTCACATATAAAAGTAAAAAATCACATTTCAAAATGTCACATACAGGAAAATTGTCACACAACATAGTAAAACTCACATCTTAAAACGTCATGTATAGAAAAAACTTCACACATAGAAGTACTTTTTAATTAAGAAAACGTGACTTTTAAAATGTCATGTATAGAAAAAATTTCACACATAGAAGTAAAAAGTCACATTTTATGTGACTTTTCAATTGAAAAAAAAAGTGACTTTTAAGATGTGGTCACATATAGGAACAATGCCACATATAGAAATAAAAATTCAATTTTAAAAAGTCACATATAAAACCGTATTTATGTGACTTTTTAATTTTAAAAAATGTGAGTTTTAAAAAGTCACTTATAGGAAAAATATTACACATAGAAATAAAAAAAGTCATATTTATGTGACTCTTTAATTAAAAAAGAGTGACTTTTCAAAAGTTACATGAAGGAAAAATATCATGCATAGAAGTAAAAAGTTACATTGTTAAAAAAATAAGACTTTTGAAAAATCACGCATAAGAAAAATGTCATACAAGGAAGTAAAAAGTCACATTATGTGACTTTTCAATTAAAAATAATGTGACTTTTAAAAAACGTATAACAAACATGTGACACATAGAAGTAAAAAGTCACATATAAGAAAAATATCACACATAAAAGTAAAAAGTCACTTCAAGTATAGGAAAAATGTCACACAACATAGTAAAACTTACATTTTAAAGAGTCACACAAAAAATCACACAAATGTGACTTATTAATTAAGAAAATATGACTTTTAAAAAGTTACGTATTAAAAAATTTTTACCCATGAAAGTAAAAAATCACATTTTAAAAAGTCACATTTTATATTATTTTTTAATTAAAAAAAGTGACTTTTAAAAGGTCACATATAGAAAAAAAATGTAACACATATAAATTAAAAATCAAATTCAAAAAAGTCAAGTATAAAATCGTATTTATGTGACTTTTAAAAAGTCACGTATAAGAGCGCATAATTAATAATTAAATTAATAAGTTAACACACATAATTAATAAATATTACTTTTCAAAAAATATTTAATAAATATTAGGCTACGCCCAAGACGGAAAAAGTAAAATTGCCGCACCACCCTGCACATTAATAGGTATTTCGTTGTACCCTGTACTTTCCCACAAAACAATATCATCCTAATTTTACTTTTTTTTCCCCTAATTATGAACCATCACGAGTGTCCACACTTTTCACCTCTAGACCTTGGTGTATGAGGTAAATCACAGGATGTACTTGAATTGATCAGGATTGGTGTGCATTTCCATTGGCTTCATCAAAGGTCTCCTTATGATTCAAACCCTTAATGTCCTTCAGTAACATATTTTTCCTCCCACCATTTTTGCCAACTCAGCTGTCCCCGAGAAGCCACTGTAATTTTACTTTCATTTGCAAGAAGATGGCTTGTGTACGCATTTTTCTAAATGTTTCTTATTTTCAATGTATTTGTTTAAAGACATTCCGGCTATTAGTAGGCTTTGCTTCAGGTTCTAGTTTAGGTAATTGTCTTTCTTCTAGGAAAATGACAATCTCGTGAGATACGCACTTAAGCCAAAATATCGCAAAATTTTGAATATCGCGATATTTTGATACAAAACAAAAATATCATACAAATTGACGTCCCTGCTAAATCCAGAGCTTCGGTTCTTCCACTTTGTTCAAAATTGGCTATGCTCCTCTCCCGAATAAAAATTCGACCATGGAGGATTTGAAAGATGTTGCTACTGTTTTCTGAAAGTGGAGACCCGGAAACTCTGTTGTTCAATGATAGCGCGTATGAAATAGAGACAGTGGTTGGTAATGAGGAGGATGAAGATGAAGAGCTTGACTGCCCATTTGAAGTTTCGGCAGACCTAATTCCTCCTTATGTTTCCTCAATTTGAGGACATTTTTTAGTTGAATGTTTGTCAAGAGTATAGATAAATGCTTGAAGGAATAAATTTAACATGGTATTTTGATACCTTTTTTTTTGTCTGAATAATTTGAATTTCATTTTCATGTGAATCCAAATACAGCTGATAAAAAGGGGAAATGATCAACCATTTTCCAACTACAAAGGTAAGAAAGTAAAAGAAACTAATCTAACATATACAAAAAAAAAAACAGCGCCAGTGAAAAAATCAAAGTATTGACAAATCTAATTACAAGCAAAAATTTTCTCCAAGGCACTAGGCAGGGCAGCATCCCCTAGGCAAGAGAAATCCACCAAAGCCCGCAAAAGAAATCATGCCAACAAGCCACTGCAGGAAAGAACAAACAGCTGGTTCCAATAAGCATCACAAGCATCACAAATACATCCTGCCATTTCTCAAGATACCAGTTGCCATTCATCACAAACTTCTGAAAGACCAGCATCCATTAATCACAAATTTTCCAAATAATGAGAGCAGCTGGTCCAAAAACAGCATCCATTCATCCCATTCATCACAAACTACTGAAAAACCCAGCAACTGACAATAACCAAAATTAAAATTTAAGGGTAGTACATATTATGAGTTATGATAGCCGAGTTCTTCACCTGAACGCGACATACACTCAATGGTTATACGGGATGAAATCAATAGTCAACATTAGTTTGTTCTTCAAATAGTTTCATAAGAATAGTTTGAGATAAGATATAGGTCTCAATAAATAGATAAAATGAAATTTAATTTTCTATCGAAATTCAAGCTATAACAACTTTACAAAGTATAACTGTGCATAATTTATTAAAGTATGCCACTATCCATGAGCATTCTTTACTGATTTGCCACTATCCTAAATGTAATTGTGTACTGTGATTAGTTCCAGAATAAATATGTACAATAAAAGAGACTCCGTCAGTGTACACTTGTGACTGAATCATTTATAATTATATTAGTCTTTTAGTGCAAAAAATCAGGTTTAGTCTTCAGATGTTTCAGAAAAAATTGATAATAAACAATCAAGAAGTAATCCATACATCAGGATGTCTGATTTTTACTTTAATTTTCAATTGCACATTTTCTTGAAAAATCCCTTTTCACAATATGTAGCAAATGAGGCAGAAAAGTAAAAGTGCTTGAGTTTTTGTCCGGGGAACAGTTTTGTTTCAACTTATAAAGTCGTGTACAATCTGAACTTTTCATAGGACTAAAAATGTTCAAAAATGAATATTAAAAACCAACACACAACATTAAATTAAATAATAATAGATAAATCAAATTAACCAAATGTACATAACATTTATAACCCGTGTTATACTGCATTATTCTTCCAAAGAACCGTGGCATCGATTAATACTTTAAAGTCTATAAATCCGGCAATCAAAATATAAAGAATTTTTGATAGATTCACAAAATTCGTTGTCTTCAAAGCATGTGTCTACATGCCTGTTAAAAAAAAAAAAATGCAGCCTACACTAGAAAGAACTGTGCTGCATTTACGGTCTTGTACAAAATATCCTTTTTTTTAAAAACAAACTCAACGTCATCTGGCTATCATAATAATTATGATAATTAAGAAGGAAATAAAATAAGTAAAATTAAGCTACAGGCTTTAAGCAATTATCCAGAAATGCAAAGGTAGAGAAGGAGAGTTGGGGAACGTTTCTGCTCACCTCGCTTAGCAGATTCCGACCCTTCAATTTCAACCAACATCGAGCAGATTCCGACCTTTTGAACCAGCAATCCTTCGATCTCGTGAGATTCCGCCAGCAACCCAAACACTCGAGAGCAGATTTTGACCGAATGAACCGGCAACCGCTCGATTAGCAGAGTCCGACCCTTCACTTTCGCTAGCTGAAGCCGAGCACCCTCCGATCTGCATTATCTCTCCGATCTCCATGACCATTTTTCTAACCTTGGCTTGACTTTTTATTTTGAAAAAAAAAAAAAAAGTAAAACCAATTAAACGATGTCATTTCATAGATTATAATCAAAACATATTATAATTATAGTTGCCCAACACTTTAAAAATGTTGTTTTACTTAAGGTCATTTTTGTCATTTCACTTCATTGCCTAAAGCGGTGCCTGCATTGAGACTTGAGAATAGCATTTTGAAAAATTCTAGTTGGATAAAAAGAAGGGCAAAAAAAGTGATAAAATTGACATGTGAATTATGTGATAAGTATTATTGATGTAAAAGCGATAGTAATGTGTTGAAAAATAAGATTGTATCATGTGTTATATTTATTTTTGTTCAAATGGCACCACTCATTTTTTTCGTTTAAAGGTTCCATTCAGAGTAGCAGCCAATCGTTATCGTTTACAAGTAAACGAATAAACCACTGCCAAATTGCATTTGAGGAAAAAAAAAAAAAAAAAAAAAACCTGCCAAATTGGTTTCTATTGACCATAAAAATATCTCCTTGCTGCTCATCATCACTCTTACAATCACAGCACCCTCTCCTTCGATTTCTATGGGACGCTGAAGAAAGAAAGGCAAATCAAATGGCAACAGACTCAAACACAGTGAAGGGTTTGGAGAAGAAGAGATTAATTGAGAAAGAATGGAGCTCCATTTATGCCGCTAAAAACTCTCTCCACCGACTGGATTTTCCGCCCCACTTCATTTTCGGAGCCGCCACATCTGCTTTCCAGGTACCTGTGAGTTTTGGGTTGGCATTGACATTTATTATGAGCTCCTTTTTCATCTATAGCTTATCCCTGTGATTTGTGGTGGTTTAATTTTGTGGAACTGTAATTGAAGATTTGTCCAATTCTCTGAGTTAATTGCTGCATCCATGGCTTAGTGTCGTTTAGAATAAAGTTAAGCATCTTCAATGTAATAAAAATGGGGTGCATTTAGAAAATCATGGTGTAAATATAGTTTCCCTAAATTCTTTGTTGATCTGGCATCATGTACCTACTAGAATCCATGAACTCCATATGCTTCTAACCATCCAATCTTCCTTAGTATTCTCTCAGAGCTGACATATTGATGTGTCAGCACCTCTCAGTGAGCCGGATTACATTAAGCACTAGACACTTAGTGAGTGTGTCCCACCATTATGCACAATCACTGTGAAAAAGTGTCTTAGGAAGTTTTTTAGAGCTTTTTAGAGCTTGTCCATCTTTCAAAACTTTAATGGCCCTAGTACTATAATTTAGGCCCTTTCTGCATGTCCCAAAATAGGAATAAAATAGCAGACTATCTTCCCGTCTAAGTTAAATAATTCAAGTTCCAATAATTACATTAGACATTGACAGATATAATTGTTATTTCTAAATCATTCGACTAAAGGTACGGGATTTCATAATTTCATTCTTAAATTATATAAATAACAGAATCTTATACTATCTTGCAATTACAATATCTGACATGCCAAAACTAATATATTGTCCCCACAAGCTTATACAATCCTGCAATTACAGGTTTACGAGTTTGTTATTATTCCAGAAATGATTTAGGTGGTACGTATGGAAATAATGTAAATTTAATTATATGCACTTTCATGCTATAATATTAAATTCTATTACATTATTCAGTTCAATGCTGTCCAAATGCACTACTGGCTCTATTCAGAATCACTCTTTCCGCGATTAGGACAAACGGCTCTTTCCGATTAGTTGAATGGTTAACATTGTAACTTTATCAAAACAAGGGGTCGACCTTTGCTTATTGGTCGTGAATTTAATCATTTCTTGTTCAAAATATAAGTGGTATTGCACTCTACTTGTTATACTAGCACCCAACTTATTTATCTTAATTGATTGACCACACAGACAAGTTTGCTCAGTGAATTTATTAACTTGTAATTAATATTATAGAACATATTATATTAAAATATTTCTAATTTAATGAGAATAAATCTAGCCGCTAGGGAACTATTCCCAACATATTATCCTTTTGATTTTGTAGACCAATTGACTGCTTTCGGAATCTTTTTGAGAAACTGAAGAAATTGGTATAAAATCTGATAGCACCACGGATTTCTATCTGTTTGATCATACAATAAACTGTAAAGCCATGACAACCAATTCTTTATCATGGTTATATATTTTAAGATATATTCTATGTAAGAAATATAACGCAAACATCTACCTGTATAATTTCTGCTACAGGCCTCCAATGAAATGCTTTTGGTAACTTTGCAGGTTGAAGGAGCTTGGAATGAGGGTGGCAGGGGTCCTAGTATGTGGGATGCTTTTTCTCGTGTGCCTGGTATATTAAGCATTTTAATACCATGGTTATTCATTTATTTTTCTTGGAATTTTTTCTCTAGTGGTGCTTAATTGTAATGTTTTCATCTTTATTACATCTGATCCTTATTTCATGTGCTTTTTAGGCAATATTCGTGATGGGAGCAATGCAGATACGGCTGTCGATCAATATCACCGTTACAAGGTGTCTAGTGCTTCTTGAATATGATAAGATAGTTTTTGATCAGTGTGGGGGCGTTTAACATTTGGTTGTGCTTGTGGCTGTAAATCAAGCAACGCGGATTTGGTTTCTTTCGTTTCTTTATGAATCACTTCCTTGAAAGTTGTTCTATATAGTAAGATCCTCAAGTGCAGGAAGATATTGAGCTGGTAGCCAAATTGGGATTTAAAGCTTACCGTTTTTCCATATCCTGGTGCCGGATTTATCCTGGTAAAATGTAGTTTGTATGCTTGATCTATTAACTTTCTGCTTTCCATTGTCAATTCTTTTATCAATGATGAAGTCCAGTTTGAATTTGATCAATTTGCTACAGACGGCTTACTAAGAAGTAGCTGACTGATGTATGATGTAAATTATCTTGGCAACCGAAGTCCATATCCTTTGGGCTTGGCTGCTTCATAGTTTCTTAGAATTCTTGAAATCTAAGAGCATCATTAAGTCAAAAGGGCTAATTAGAACAAGAGGATTAAGATCACTGAAATCAGTCAAAGGAGTATTAAATCATGTCTTTCTGCTCTCACAATCAAAGGTATTTTCACTTCCATGCAATCATTTCTATGTGAGGGAAGTTGGTAATCATGTGTCACCGGCATTTCCTTCCTTGTCATCTTTACATATTCTCTCACAAATAACATCAAATATTTTATTTGTTTGTAATTCGTATGATTTTTACAGTGTATTGTCTTTATCGGCTTTACTTTAGATCCGTCAATGTAATTTAATGAGGAATTATGAGTTCAACTGGCTTCCACCATATGCGCAGATGGTTTTGGAACTGAAATTAATATTGAAGGGATAAAGCACTACGACAACATCATCAACACAATAATTGAAAAAGGTATAGTCTCAGATTTTTTTCTTTTTCCTAAGTATGTTTTCCAGTGCAATATAAAATGTAACTGATTGTTCCATCTCAGGCATTGAGCCTTTTGTGACACTTTACCATTGGGATCTTCCCTTAAATCTTCTTGAGACAAAGGGAGGCTGGTTGAATGAAGAAATTGTGTAAGTCCATTTTCGGGGAAATCGTTAAACTGAAACCAAATAAATGAGTCAATCTATTAGGGCACATGCTCTATATTTTTATCTTAGTCAGCCTTGTAAATTTATGTGAAATGTGAAATTTTGGGACTGGGAACATGTTATTGTTTGACATCTCAAATTTTAACAGTGAGATAGACACTTAAAATGAAAATCATGTTGTGTTCAAATATTATTATGGAAATAGGTCTTATTATCAGGCCTTTTGTTTGCTTTGCCATTTTTATGGAGTTTGGGTTGAATAGGCTCTGTGTCTTGTATAGCTCTATCAACCTTTGCTTCCTTCTGTAACTCTTTATGTTTTGAGAGGGAGTTATGTCCACCATGTTTTAAGGAAAGAATATCTAAGGTGCCATGGCATTCCTTTAATGAATGTGGATGATTTTTGGCGAAGACAGTGGAGATGAAATAACGGCTTATGGCATACTGTAGTTGGTAGTGGCAATGGGAATTTTTGGCACCTAGCGAAGGTTCTTGTTTGCTCAGCTCTTGTCATGCCATGCACTGTCAATAATATGAGTACTTTTTTATTCTCAGATCATATAACAGGAAAAATGCCCAGTGTGGTAACTTCTACATGACCTTTCCTTGTAAGAATTATATTTTGCATAAGTTGAGATAAGCGTGAAAGTAATCAAAAAAAGTGTTAGATCAAGAACATTGATACACTGCCGCTCTCATCTTTGCCTGAATTTGAATCATACAATTCATTTGTCCCTCAACATATTGAAACAACCGAAGATATTTAAAAAAGGGGTAGAGTATGCCGATTTGTTAAATACTACCTGTTCTCGTAACTATGACTCTGGATTCATTTCTACCTGTAATTTATAAAAGGATGGATTGGATGACATGAATATGTGTTTTAATCTGTTGTGATATAATCATTTCTGAGGATGTGATATAGTGTCGTTCTATACAATGACGAAGATATTATTATTTTCTTTTTATAAGTAGTGTCAAGGAATAGATAAAACACTTAGAAGGAACATTTAGAAAGAAGACATAAGTAGCCATGTTTACGTCATCCCTGGTTAGAGAGGGCAAAAATGGGCAGTATAAAAAGGTGTACTTAACTTGAAATCTTACATTAGAAGGCGCCTTCTCTCTCTTATTATTACTATTTTTTTCCCTTCCCCTTTTTTGTGGCTATGGGGTCTTATTAATATCAGTAATTTAATTGAAATTTGATCCCTATTTCAGTCAATGATCCATATTTTGTTTTGCTTGTGGCAAACATCCAGGAAATATTTTGCCATCTATGCAGAAACTTGCTTCTCTAGTTTTGGAGACAGAGTCAAGAAATGGGTAACAATAAATGGACCTTTTCAAACGTCAGTAAATGGGTACTGCACTGGCATTTATGCCCCAGGAAGGCAGGAATGTTCCTCAAATGAACCATATTTGGCTGCTCATCACCAGCTCTTGGCACATGCAGAAGCTGTTTCAATTTACAACCGAAAATTCAAGGTATTTTATTTATATTTAAAGCTCAATATAGAGTAGTTATACATGTATAATATTCTTGGTATAAGCATGTCGCTCAAGTTGAACTTTTTTATTTTTGTTTGGGGGTCAAATCCCATTCCTTTTTCACATCATCAATTATTTGCAGAGAATAATGCTTAATTCTTCAGTTAATCATTGTAACATAATCTATAAATTAACTGAACTTTCTGCAAGTGGATTGCTTTGTAAGTCCTAACCCCTGTCTCCCATTTCATGAACCATCCTTTAAGTACTTGTAATCATCATTATAGTTTACTTGGATAAGGGGGATCACTACATTTTTTTCCTTGAACCCTGCCAATATCTCATGCTTACTCAATGATTCTTCTCTGCAACTTGATTTCTAAGGGCATTTCTAATCTGGGGGAAAGTGAAGGGGAAAAAGATAAAAGGGAAAAGAAGGGAGGGAAATGGGTAAATGTGGGACCATGGGGGAAAAGATGGGGGAAATGGATTTTAGCCCCTCATTTTCCCATCCCTCCAACATCAAACATTACTTGTCTGTGTGGGAAAACCAAAATGCAGTAAAGTGACAAAAATTAACTCATTCCTAGATAAAGGGATTTAGGAGGCCGCGACTAGATAAAAATCGTGATTTACCCTCTTACCCATAAGATTCCTAATTTTCAAATTTCCTTTTCATTTTCGAACTTAAAGATAAACATAATTGCTCTTATTCTTATTTTATATACATATTCTTCGTGTGACGGATGAAACTGCTTCAGATTTCTGCATTACTGAATCTCTTTCTACATTCCATGTTTCTCAAAAATTGGCAAAATCATGTCATATCTTGTATGTTGCTAAGACGGGAAACAATCCATTTTTATCATTAGAATTGAAATTGTTGCAATAATTCATTATCCAATAATTCATATCTTTCTATGTTACAGCATCAGTTCCTCATTTATTGCATCATTGCTCTCCTTGCATATTTTGTATGAGTAATTTTAAAAAAAAAAAAAGAAAGAAAGAAACTCGAAGTCTAAAGGTCTTGATGTCTGTGATTACAGTCATGGTAATGGACCTTATTAATTATACTATGAACTCTTAGACGATGCTGTAGTACATAAGTATGTTGTGTCAAGGCCTTGTGTTTATGTTTAACTACAGATTATGTGTTTTAACAGCCAACACACTTACATAAGTGACATCAGTATCTATTGATGTTTCCTTTGCAGGATAAGCAAGGAGGACAAATTGGCTTGGTAGTCGATTGTGAGTGGTCTGAGGCCTTGTCAGATGAGCCAGAGGACCAAAATGCTGCTGCAAGGCATCTTGATTTTCAGCTTGGATGGTGATTTTTCTATTAATTATCTATAAACTGTTCATTTCCTTGTTAATTTAATTGTTAGTGAGGTCTATTTTTTCTTCTCTCTTCTTTTTGGGTATTTTCCATGTCACGTTGAGAAGACTATCATGTATAATAAAACTGTTTGGATATTTTCCTTTTCGATTTATCCATCTCTAAAATATACAGACATTAAACCTATGCAAATTTTAAACTTTCTAATCATCACATGTTCCACAGTATGTTTGAAAGAGATCGGAAACTCTTAATAGTAATCTGTTTTTTCCCCTTCCCTTTTCTTTTTGGATATTTTCCTTGTCATGTTAAGAAGACTATCCTGTATGATAAAAATGGTAAGATTGTCTATTCAAGATCAATAGGTATTCGGGTATGCTCTAGATATTTTCCTTTTCAATTTATCCATCTCTAGAATATATAGCCATTAAACCTATGTAAATTTTAAAATTTCTATTCACAGTATGTCTGAAAGCATTGGGTAACTCTTAACAGCATTGGCAAATTTAGATTGATATTATAATTCATGGCGGCATCAATCTACAATGTGACAAAGTTTGTTGATCAGGCAGAATGGAAAATGTTGTCTTTTTGTTGATTCCCTGTTAACACCCAGTTTCTTCCTGTTTTGGTATGTGGAATGCAAAAGATGCACAATATATATTTCCCTCTTATTCTGATGTAGTTTAGCGCATCGTAACCTGATTAACCAGGTATTTAGCAACAGCTTTACTGTTGATTGGCATTGGCCGTTACCTTGAACTAGACTGGAACTGTATAAGTATTTTCAGAACTATTTACTTGTAATGTTTTTATCATACCCTGCAAAATGGAGAAATGACAAGTGAATGTTTTTTACTCTCTTGGAAAAATGATTGAGCGTCAAATGCAAGGTCATGGGTCCAAATTTAGGGAAAGGCAGTATCCTATATGTAGGGACTCTGCTTGAAGGTCTTATCTAGCAATAACATTGTGGTTTATTCTAGGACTTAAAACAAATACATGTTGCACGCATCGTTCTTGATCATATATGCTACGTACTGATTGAGCATTTTCTGTCATTCTCTAATTATATTCTGATGCAGGTATTTGGATCCAATCTATCATGGAGATTATCCTGATACAATGCGCAAAAAACTTCGAGATCGGCTTCCAGAGTTCTTCCGATCTGACAGACAGTTGCTTAAGAGCTCGCTAGACTTTGTTGGCCTAAACCATTACACAACAAGATTTGTTGGTCATGCGGAAGATAGTGTTGAACACAATGATTTCTATAAAGCACAGGAGGTGGAAAGAGTTGGTATGCAAATTTCAATTTTTTTCTTTTCAAGTATGTCATTTGAAAGATCGTTTGGATCACGTTGTTATCATTTCTCTTATTTCAACGTTCTATTTTGTCATAGCTGAATGGAGCGGTGGGGAGATGATCGGTAAGAAGGTAGGATAATTTCTTTTCAGTTGATTCTGTACACAGGTTTGATTTTTATTTCCTTGGAGTACTCTCAGAATACTGTTGAACTCAATAGTATCCCATATGTAGGCAGCGTCGCCCTGGCTTTACATAGTTCCTTGGGGCATTTGGAAAGTTCTCAATTACATTGCTTCGAGATACAACAACCCTGCAGTATATGTAACTGAAAATGGTATGTGCTCACTCCTCAGTCCATTGGTAGAGTAGGCAAAGTTTCCATTTCTGTGTTTTTTATGCTTTTTCTCCGGTAGCTTCCTCACAATTTTTACTAGGCAAGTTTATTCATCTCCAGAGATTAGTCTTTCTCACTATTAGAGCAGACATCTTGAATAATTTATGCAAGTAGGGAGGTTAACCTCTATAATTCTCATTGAAAAATTTTAGAGTTCTTTAAAGACAGGATCACCACGGAGAGTACGCAATAGTTTTAGAGTCCTTTCATCTTTGATTTCCCTCAGTGGTTTCAAATAGCTTTGCTACATCTGTTTGTTTTTTATGTCAAGTTTCTCCTTTGCTGAACTTGGTTTCTTTGTCTAATGACTACTTTATGTAGAATGCCTATCATTTTATTATTAACCTTTGCCCTAATTTTTATTTTTCACATAAGGATACTATGGCAATCTTATAAGAACCCAAACCCAAACTCAAAACTCTCCGGCATCATTAACTGCTTCCTTCTGTGTTCTCATGTTCATAACCCACGTGTGCTCTTCCGATCTTTATCTTTCCGGTTGGAATTTTCATACGGATCTACTGAACCAAGTCATTAGATAAGCCCTCCCTGCTCTTCAACTTCATGTAGCGTGATGAATTTGCCTTAGAACTTCACATTGTGGTGGGTGTTAGTCAACCAGATTTTGATTTTTGAATGAAGGGGTTTGCAGCTGAGATTCCCCCAATGGATACGGACTTGACATATTTTAGGAATTCAAAAATACATTAAATCTGATCAAAGGCAATAAACCAGTGTTTCTCAGCATCAGTTAAGTCCCTAAACAGTTACAAATATCTTTGTGGAGGAATCATGTAGCTGAATTTTTCAGTTTACTATAATAAATCCATTTACACCGTTTGTTGTAGGTATGGATGATGAAGATAGTGGCACATCCCCGTTACATGTGATGCTTGATGACAAATTGCGAGTGTCTTACTACAAGGGCTACCTTGCTGCTGTTCATCAGGCAATTGAGTAAGTTACTATTGACTCTCCTCTTCCATTCAAATTTCATGTATTCTTTAGCTCCTCGTGCGTGTTAGTTTTTTGTGAGACAAGATTTGTTTTCCTTTTTCCCAAAAAGATTCTCAAAATCAACAATGCCGTGATTTTCCTCAGATTTTCTATGAACTTTTCCAATTTCCTATGTACCACTGCGGTCATCTCTTTTAGTGTGTCTTATACCACTGCAGTCATCTCTTTTAGTGTGTCTTACCGCCTTTTCATTTTAGGGAACATGGATCTCATGTGGATTCAGATATCTAACATAGCATTTATATTAATGATCATGTCCCTTTTTGTATATCTGCAAACTGCGAATTTCAATCTTCTAGGTCATTTAGAAAAGATTTCTCTTTGTTATTTTTGGGCAGGGATGGAGCAAATGTACGAGGTTATTTTGCTTGGTCCTTAGTTGACAACTTCGAGTGGCAATTAGGATATACCAAGCGCTTTGGTTTGATTTATGTGGACTACAAGAATGGGCTCACGCGCCATCTAAAATCTTCCGCTTGCTGGTTCCTCCGGTTCTTGAAGGCTGGAGAAGATGATGAAAAGAGCGGAAAGGTTAGTTGACCTTACTGTCATTGTGTATTGAGCCCTTCGAATGGCTGAAGGAATCTTATGCTGCTTCTGTATCTCTTTACTAATGTATGTCCTCAAAATATATTGCTAATAAGAAACTGTGTATTTGTTTCTTCTCATATTCTTACATTACACATTGAAGTGGGATGCCTCTTGTATGTTATGATGTCTCATATCATGAAACTAAGGTCATGTAATGCAATTACAATATGTGGTGTGGTTGTAAAAATGGGTTAACTAGCCAAAGCGAATATGTTGGAGAAATATTTTTTAGATGAAAATGTCCTTACTCTATTATTTTATAGTGTTCCTAATGTATCTGCAATTTAATATTGTTTCAATTGTAATTAGATTCAAATGTCTTAAATAACGGAAATGCTATTGGTACAATTCAAATATACAACAAATTGTAGAAACAAATATTTGGCTTATGTGATGTTATATTGATAAAAAAGAGAGATGATAGGTGAGTTAAAAAAATCTTGTCAGTGCGTATTTGTATAATTTGTTGTGTATATATAATTTTTATGTGTTGCTCATTAAATAATGAGTAATGCTATTTAGCACCATTGATGCTTGGCATCATATCAAGGTGACATTGAATGATAAGTCAAATCAAGTAGATCGGAAGAGTCATGCATTTAATTTCACTTATCATTCAATGCCACATTAGTTGCCACGTAGACTGGTGTTACATAGCATTATTCTTAAATAAATGTCAACCACCAATTTTAACCCTTCAGATTTCTATTTGAAATATAGAAATATAACAATGACAAAGCTAACACTAGTAGGTTTCAAGCATTAAATGTCTAGTGCCATAACATTAGTAGATAGTAAATGACATAATATCAACCATTGATGTGAGTATATCACCAGTTACGACACTAGACAGTGATGTGGCATATCAGCCATTGACGTGAGTACATCACGAATTTCAGCGATCATATCAGTGTTTAGTATTATGCTACACCAAATGTCTGGTGCTTGATTAAATTCAGGACAAACACAATATATATGTATAATAACGATATTAGATTCCGAGTTAGATCCACATACAAATACAAATACTGTAAATTTCATGGTGGCGTTGCCCATATGCATGCACTATATGGCACTTGCATAAACTTGATTAATCTTCAAAGTAGTAGCCAATGGCGGACTTTGGCTTTGAAGGTCTTCTCCTTGATCGTATCCAAGCTTGGTTTCCATCCTTTGCCAGATAATTGCTTGCTCAAAAATTCAGGCCTTCCTTCCAAAATATCACTGAAATAATCTGATTTTGATTCTTCCTCTTCTTTTCTTTCCACCAAAAGATTTTTACTGTTATTATTATTCGTGAAAACTCCTTTGCTGGCCGAACATATCCTAACGAACAAAGGGAAAAGCCCGACCCAAGAAGATAATTTCGACTTGGGAAAGAAATTTGCATTAGCTAAAACCCGATGAGCTTCTTCAGATGAAAATGACAAATTATACGATTTGGCAGCTCTCTTGGCAGGAAGCATCAAGTAAACCTTGTTTATCTCGAGTTTCTTGTCGGCTGGCAACGGCGTTAGCTTCTTTCCGCTCTTCTGCAATTCGACCACCATCTGTTGGGGATGCTCCAACATCAGCTCAGCCACCGTTAATGGCTTGTCGTACTTTAAAACCTCTCCGGTCGGCAGAATCACTTTTCCGGTCACATTTGACAACTTTGTCGCAATAGAATTTCCCATTGTGTGTGTGTGAGAGAGAGAGAGAGAGAGAGAGTTGAAGATGACAGTTTTTCTTGAAGGTAAGTACAAGCATGCATACATTTTATATTAGGTCAAGATAACTTTCTGTACTGTCCTGATGCTATTGATCAGGAAGATTCTGATTTAGAACATTTCCAGTCGCACTGGAAGAGAGGTGAACCTGTCATTGTTAGAAATGCATTGGCAAAGGCCTCAGGTCTTAGTTGGGAGCCAATGGTGATGTG
>CAVNYN010287872.1:24124-152505 GCA_963692815.1 Nyctanthes arbor-tristis | reverse complement strand
AAGCACACTTCTATCGATTTTATTTTTTCTGGTCTTGTTATTAGCATTTGCGAGTCTTGTTATTAGGACTTGGGTGGCTTGGCTACTATTTCCCCTATTTATTTGCAGAATATGTGACTTGATTCCATATGTAATGTTGACAGATAGTTGTGGAGTTAATTCTGTTTAAATGGGTAAAATAAAAGGATTCTTTTATTTTCAGCTCCAGTACATCGATCTCTTTCTATTTGCCAGTTGGTAAACTATGGGGACTCCGGAAACTTCACGAGAACCTTGCCCTGACCGTATTCTTGATGATGTTGGTGGAGCATTTGGTATGGGTGCTGTGGGAGGTGCAGCTTTTCATTTCATAAAGGGCGTCTACAACTCCCCTAAAGGTGAACGTTTCATTGGGGGTACTCAAGCAGTCCGCATGAATGCACCTCGTGTTGGAGGAAGTTTTGCGGTCTGGGGTGGGCTCTTCTCCACTTTTGATTGCACATGTGTCTACTTACGGCAGAAGGAGGATCCATGGAATTCTATTATAGCTGGTGCTGCTACTGGTGGATTCCTTCAGATGCGTCAAGGATTAGGTGCTGCATCTCGATCAGCAATGTTTGGTGGCATATTACTTGCTTTGATTGAAGGAGCCGGAATTATGTTGAATAAATTTATGAGTCAACCACAGTATTTACCGCCAATGGATGAGCCTCTTCCTGGTGGTGTGCCTGGATATCCTATGGGACAATTGCCTGGTCAATCTCCAGCGAGCATGGACAACATGTCATCTCAATCTTCATCAACTTCTTCATCATCTTCATGGTTTGGAGGGCTTTTCGGTGGTAAAGATAAGGAGGAGACTGCCCAAAGTGGCGGAAGCAAGACAAAGGTTTTGGAGAGCTTTGATGCTCCCAGTCCACCTTCTTTTGAGTACAAGTGAGCTCAACCAGAGACAATACTCTGGTAAGTGAGAAATTCACCCTTGCTTCCCCCTTGACTTTTCAATATATAATTTTGACTTTGAATTTGTGACTCTTCTATACTGAAAATTGTAAGACAGCATAAGTAATTACCCCATAATTAATATGTAATAATGAGTTAAATTGTTTTGCTCATTTATATTTCTAGATGAACACATTAATCATTTGTCCATGTAATGCCTTTTCACAATTCTTCTCTTTCTGTCTACATGAAGAAGCTTATGAAATACTGTAAATATGGTGTTTTGCACTCTCACAGATAATATGCTTGTGCAACTCATAAAAATTTTTATTAAGTCATGCATGTAAAATTAGAGGCCATTTAGAGTGGGTCCAAACTGCATAGCTAGAATACTTTATGGTTAAGTAATGTTTTGGTGACGGTTTATGATTAACAGCTAACTCAAAATGTTATATATTATGGTTATCATAGACTACATTTCATGTGGTAATTTCACTTTTTCGGTTTTAATCTTGTTGCGGTAGTGTTGCTTGGACCACAAAATCTCTGGTTTTAATTTATATATGATGTTTGATTGCCGGCATGGGGTGTATTTTGTCCTCATATTTTATTCCGTGAGAAGTGGTGAAACTCCATATTCTTTTCTCCTTTGGCTGCAACTTTCGGAGCCTCTTTGTTGTGTTTGTGTATTTGTATCAGCGGTTACTTGAGATAGATGTTAATATGTTATATTGCTGTGTAGGGAGCATCGGACCTGATTGCATTGGAGGCTTAAGGGAGTTGGTGTACGCAATACTTGGTGATTGATGAGATGGGAAGTTGGTAACTTAAAATAAGTGAAGCAGTATTTCTGGTTTTAGTTTCTATCTAGCCGGTATGTAAGTTGGCAATTTAATTGTTGGTAGTAAAGATGAATGGTTTTACCCTATGTTAAACTTTGAGATTCAATGCTTTTTGTGCCTTGCCCTTTAATATGACATACACTTATCTTGTAAAATTTTGATATATATACTGCAAAGGAAGTTGTAGGTGGTATTTTGAGCTTAATGAGCTAATGAGAAATTAACTTTGCGATACATGAAAACTTTCAAAGACTTCCAGGAAGCTTTACAAAACTTCCTGGCTATGTGAGAGTTTATGAATCCACATTCCATTGTTTCAGATACAGGCTTTAACAGTACTCTTTTCTTCGTACTGAAATTGAATGAAATTGTAGAAGTTTGATGACGGGTACATGTTGATGACTCTCCCTACTTCCCCCTCATCCCCATTTAATTCTTGCCGGGCGTGGGACGCTCGGGTCCAGTACGTTATTCATTCCCATTAATCTCTAATTATTATATATAGCCACAAAATTTTTTTGTATAAATTTAAACATGCAAACGGTAAATTTTTTAAACCACACCAACAATCAAAGTAAGATAAACGACGATTAAAGTACAATTTAACTAAAAGCTGAGATCATTTATTGTAATAGAATCATTACATTTGCATTAAACATATTTTTTGTTTATTAAATTGTACACCGCTTTAAGAATTACTAGTCGTGTCATCCACCTCATCTGGCGAAGTTGACAACTGATCCTTCGCAAGGATTCATCCGGCTAACCAGTGCATCTAGTCATGGCTTTTCGTCATAGGCACCATAATACGTCCATGTATCAACAGTGCTCTTCCGATCTGCACGAGGCTGCCCTGCTTCACCACCGGACGTATCCGATGCATTTGAAGGCCCTACCTGATCATTTTCTACATTCGAAGGCCCGGCCTGAGCATATTCTAAGCCCTGCAACCCTTCCGCCTGCCCAATCAGCCATTGTCTTGTGAGACATGTAAAGTGATTAATCTCACATTGAATAAACATGAAGTCAATAAAACAAGCACATATAAGGGGTTCGGTAACTCTAATTAACCATGTTGACCATTAAAGATTCAAAGAGAGAAATAGTAATATAAGTTGAGTGTTTCTTCAACATGCATGTTTACCTTGCAACCAATGGAGCAGAAGGCTGCTTCTTTGTCTGGGATGCCTCGCTGACAATTTCGACAAGTGCCTAATCCTCTATATATAGGTATTCTCGTTTGTCCTCGTCGCAACAGGAATACAATCTCATGGTCATTGTGATTGTGCTTTGCTATGGAAGAAATATCGTAATGATCCTTAATTTCTGCTACATGTATGAAATTCTCATGTTTAAATTTCCTTACCTGTATGTATATCGGGTAAAAAAAAAAAAAAAAACCCTTCAGCAATCTAAATTAATGCTGGCACAATAAATCCATTCAAATGGAGAAAACAAACGAAGCAATTTCGACCTGAAGAATAGAATGGTTCTTGTGATCGGAATCAATACACCGATCACAAAGTGCACCTTGATTGCAGTCGATGCAATAAAATTTGAGAATCCTTGTATTATGAGTCGGACAGTCACAGTAGTATACATGGAATTCGGTTTTCAGCAGTTTGTTTATCCATTGAGGTGCCATAATTTCACTTTCCTAGTAGTATATAGTATGTTTTATCTTGAACGAGGTGATGAATGAATGTTAACAAGTATGTCACAATATATATATACACTATATTTTTATGCTTAATAAATAACATATATATATATATATACATTAATTAACGTTATATATGTGTCATGTTAATGTGTACCACGAACATAAAGATTTTTGTATAAATTTCATAGAATCTAGGATTAAGTTTGAATAAATTTGTGAATTTTTGCAGAATATACGGTAATTACTGTAATAAATGAATATATTGTAGTTATTATATGAAAATCTTCCTACACTCATTTGGATGTTGTTATAGCACACATATGGTGATATGACTGTATATACGTACTGTCATTTAATTGTATTTATTTGCATATTGTGTGCGTACAAGCAACAATATCATCCATATTGCTGCCATGACACACCCATACGGGAACTAAAAAATTATATTCAGTTATTAAGTATGCATGAAGTGCCTTAGAGTGGTAAGTTTCATACACCAAATGATTTGATGTCGTAAAGGCACCAGACATTGATGTGATATAATATTAGTTGAGGAGCACGTCCCTCATAAATCACACATTAATGGTTTATATTAACCGCACAATTTGTCTGTGTCGTAATAACATAAGACATCTAATGTTTGATCAAATTTTGCCCAGAGCATGAAAAATCTTTGTTAAGAGTTTAAAAGAAAAAAAGAGAGAAAAATAACGTTTCAAGTGATAGACTTGCATGAACAATCAATAATTCTTCAAAAATTATTTCCTTACCAGTAGGGGTGAGAGATCGGAAGAGCAGTGTGTAAACTAACGAACCGAAACTAAACCAGTTCGTTTCGGTTTAACCAATCATTTAGGTCAGTTTTTAGCCAAAACCGACCGGCTCACATGAACCTGTCTTTTCTTTATTTTCAGTTTTTGCGGTCAATTCTGTTCACCTGATTTGTTTTTGCCCACTCCTAAGTTCCGGCCCTCACTAAATGTGTATGTAATCAAACAAATTTTGAAGTATCAATTTTTATAAAGAAAATATTGCATATTTCTTATTAAGGAGCCTGGAGTTATTTTCCTAATAACAAGTGTTTGTTTCCTTAAAAAAATTATACCAATTCCCCTTTCAACAATTACATAGATGAACATTTTTGTTAGATTCCATTCGAAAAGCAGTTAGAAATTCATTTGGAACTCTCCAACATTTACAAAGTGATGATTTTGTGCCAAATGTGAAAAGATAATAAGGACCGAATTCTTGAAGAAATTGCCTTCCACTTTTGCCAATTGCCCATACCATATGTTCACGATTAGTTTTTGGTTTTAGTTTATACCGTCAGTAAGGGCATCCCCAACTATCGTGCTTTATTTTACAGTACCAATACTCTAAAATACAATACATCATACTCTATTTTAAAAAATCTCTGCAACTCATATACTCAATATCTTCTCCATAACAAAATTTTTCTATTTTTCTTTAATATCTAACCACTAGTATTGATTTTGTTCACCCACCCACAGTGGGTGGGGTTACACCACCCACTTCTAATGTGACGCACACATGGCCGGACTTGGCACACATTAGTAAATAAATAACTATGCACCGTATTAATAACCAAACGCAAGTAAGTCTTATAGAATGTCATTTTCTTTGTGTTTACGGTCTCGCAAATTAATTTCATTTGTTTTGTTACAAACTAATACATTAACAATAGCCGAATTAAAGAATAATCTAGATTGGGAAAAAAAATAAGGGTGCAATCACTTGCAAGAGTTCGAAAGAAAACCATTAACAAAATTAAAAGGAGAGAAACAAGAATAAAAAGAAAAAAAAAATCAAAGGAAACAACTAATATATAATTAAAAAAAAAGGGGGAATGCCATTTTCCATATGCAAATCTACATACGGCGCACCATTGTAGAGGCCTCCAAAAGGCCCACGGTTGGAGATGGCCTAAAGGGCAATTACAATATTATACCTTGTCTTTTGTTGGATAAATAGAGTTAGTATCAACGTTACGGTGCTGATGATAGGGATCCTTCAATTTTATTTTACATTTTTTGTCTTTGCCACACATACAGTATTTTATGTGAAAATGTTATAGCACCATACAAACCATACACTATGACACCACATGGACTACGTGACATGCGTGTAGAGTGCCGCATGTCACGTAGTCAGTGTAGTGCGATAGTGTAAGTTTATATGTTGCTATAATAGGACTCGTATTTTATGGGAAAATATTCTCTATTTCTGTTCTTTTAAGTTATTATTATAAGAAAAGATTATAAAATTGGCACCACGAACAAGTTTGCGACAAAAAAATTCATACAAAATCACCTTACACAAAATACAGAGAAGTCTAGGAACTTTGTTTCTTGCAAATACAGCTTCAGATCTGGACGAATCGAAAGAATGGGAATCACCAATGAAAGAAACAAACTGGAACCAGAAAATTTCAAACAGAAAGAGAATGCAAATGGCGACCAGTAATTTGTGCCAAAAAAAAAAAAAAAGAAATTGGGGAAGAAAAAAACAGAAGTGCAGTCAAAGAAGAAGAAGCAAGGTGAGAGGAATAGGTGAAAGTTCTTAGAAGAGATATTTTGGGGGATAGAAGTCGTCAAGGAAAGGAGCAAAACTTCTGTTAATGTATCAATACAGTTATGAAATGTAAAAAAACAATAGCAGTATTAATTTCTTGTATTTTATAATTGTATTGGTACATTAACAGAATTAATGATTGATTCGGTTGAAAGACTCGGAAAAGGAGTGTACGAAGCGGAAACGGACAACATTCAGCAGGAGAAAGGTATGGTTGTGTTAGGACATCTTGTGGCCATAAAATGAAATGAGTGGCCACAATGAATTGGAGCAACGTAAAATTGGGATAACAAAAAATGGTCGTCCATCGCCAAAATAAGCCTCTTTTTTTTTTAAAAAAAAAAAAAGAAGGAAAAATAAGCCTCTTTTATTTAATATATATAGGAGGACATTAAACAATTCAAAAGTACACTGCTTTAAGAAATTTCAAATAATGCAGGAATATACAATATATAACAAGATTGAATATCTAATATCTTCCAACCAATTGGGGGAAAAAACACATATATGACATTAAATGGTTTTTTCAAACTAACTAGATGAAGCAATAGTAGCAAAGTTTTCAATAATTGGTAAATTAAAATTAAATCCACTAAATACTAAAAAGGACGGGGATCAATCCTCAATTAATTCGTGAAATCCCTACCGAGGCTGATTCTCCATTGGATTCGTCACCCGATTGTCATCCCTAGTTAAATCACTTATCATCTCAATGTTATATCGGGTGCTTAGAAATACAAAATGGGTGCGCCAGACGTCTTGAAGCAGCAGGAAATAACCACACCGCCACTCTGCCTCTGCAACTGGCTTATCGATCACCTTATTGCAGAGAATCCAAATTGAACAATTTTGAATAACAAAAATGCTTATAAATCACGTCTTAGAATTTAGAAACTAAAATCAAATCTCAACTAACAAGTAGATAGATTGAGCGCCTCAGAAGGGTGGTTGTAATCAAAGATCTCTCTCAGCAATACCACTTTCAGTCATCATTGGCAGCAATATTAATAATTCTTCTTTAAAAAAAAAAAAAAAGGAACAACAATCAACACGTTAAATATTACCAGCGCTTACCCAGCGAGGAAAATATCAAATTAATAAATCACAAAATCAAGATTGAGATTTTGTAAAACCGACATTTCCAGACACAAACCCGAACTTCAAGATTTTGTTTCAAGAAACGATTTTTGATTTGTTTGTCAAACTGAAGAAACACCAAGACCAACACCACACAGCGTTTTCAAGTTTCTGTCGTTGCCCTTTTTGGACTTACCAATAATAATAATAACAATTTAAGAATACTTTGACAAACAAAGCTCTAGAAGCATCACATTATTATCTGATGGAGACTTCTAGGTCGCACCAAGAACCAATTATTAACCATTGGTTATTAGTCATGAAAAAACAATTGTTGACAATTTTATCGGATAAACTGTTGGTTTCACTTAGATAATAATAGTAATAACGTGAACTAATAAAAAACAAATAATTACTCTCTAGTGGTGACTGGTGAGTGATAGTGATTGGACTTACTATCATGACTGTTAAAACGGAACTGGTTATCAAAATGAATTTAGAAAATTATCTGAACAAATTTAGAGGCAAACCTTACCTCAATAACCTCTAAGCGGCTACTTTAAACTTTCCAACAATCACTATAAACACGCTCCGAATTTATCTTTTATCCGGCTTATTAATAGAAAGAGTTGTGCTATTTGTAGGGAAGTCTTTATGAAATCTTTTATAAAATATGGTAAAATCACACAATATACGAGAATAAGATTGTAAAGTCAACCTATTTTGTAAAAGATTACCTACAAAATAGCATTTTAGTTGTACTCCAGTAGAAATTGTGAAGAATGACAAAACCATTACTGAAATAGAAGGTTAATGAATATTAATCCAAATTAGAGCTGTAATACAGCGAAACATTTGAAACCATGCATCCATTTGCCGTCAATTGTATAACACGAGAGAGAGAGAGAGGACACTCATATTGGAAGGCTTCCCAGAAAAGAAGAAAAATGAAAGAAAAAAAAAAAGTGTACACAGGATTTTAACAACAAAATCAGCAATCAAATAGTTTCCACAATTGTGACAGCACATTCATCATGGCCATCTCTGTAGCTTGAGTGTGATAAAGATAATCAATATCAAATTTCCCCTCCAGTTGGTGCGCCATAAAGAGGATTGAATGACACGAGATATTTCAGCACTGAAAAGAACATTTCCTCCTAGATGGAATGTAGGTAAGAGAGTTACAGCAGGAATCAACCTCTGTATATGCCAGTGGGATCTGCGTTTTGCACTATCCAAGGATGCTCAAGAACCTTGTGGAGTGGCAGACGTTTTGAAGAGTCCTTGACAAGCATCTGTTGGTTATAAAATTGGTAGGAGAGGTGAGAAGCGCCTAGTCAATTAAAGTGTGAAAGCTTATTTTGTTTAAACTGAAAGGAACCAACATGAAAGAACAATTACCTGGCTAATGAGATCCTTTGCACCTGAAGAGACTATAGGTTTTGCAGGGAATTTTAAATCGACATGGACAATCCTGCACGCATTAGAAGTTCAGTTAGTGTTTGACATGAAACATAGGAGGAACCCTTTATGTAGTGTTAACATTACACTTCATAATAACAATGGTCGGAAGTTTAGGTTCCTGTTAGCATGAGCTCCTACAAGTTCATCGAAATAGAAATGTTGTAGGAACACCAAAGAATCGTTAGATTATAAAAACGTCCTTTACCATCACAGTGCTCAACATTGACAGGTAAAAGCTTCAACTGATGAAGAGGAGAAAATAAAAGGCAATTCCTAATTGTTTAGCAGCTGGTAAAAGCTTCAATGCGTGCCATGGGATACCCCTGATTGGGCATTGATCATGTAGTTGGTGTTTTATGTAGATTTTTTTCCTCTTCCAGCAAAGAACATTGATGATCTTCATGTATCCCAGAGAAAGGTCTAATTTGTGTTGAACATGTTGATCTGCTTTGCTGGAAATAATATTTCTAGGCATTCAGTTGATCAATTGGCTGGACATGTTTACTTGATTCCTTAAATGCGTGTATTTGTGTTATTACAAAGATAGCAGTACTACCTTCTATATGTTTCCGAGTGCTCTTTCGCTTCAAATGGAGGCACCCCATATAGAAACTCATAGCACAGAACACCAAGGCTCCATATATCCACATTTGCATCATGCTCCACACTCTCAACTGTAAATACAACATTACAGTTTTAGTTAATAAATAAATATTATGAAAATTCGTAGACAAAATTATTGGCAATAACAATTCTGGTTTGTAAAAGTTATAATAATAATAGTTAACTACTACCAAGTACAACAATGTGCAAGAATACATTTTAGAAACAAGATAATAGGTTATGCAGACTGAATGAATCACACACATATATGCATCATACTGTGATGAGTAAAATAAGCATACCCATCTCTGGTGGAAGATAATCTAGTGTGCCACACATTGTCCGCCTGCGATTAAAGGTGTGCACTGACCACCCAAAATCTGCAATTTTTAGCTCGCCCTGACAAATCGAAACAGTTATGTAGTCAGCAAAAAACTCTCAAAGCGAAGTATACAAGGCTAACAAATAAATACTGATAAATACCTGTGCTCCAACCAAAAGGTTCTCTGGTTTAATATCTCTATGTATTACATGCTTTCCATGACAGTAGATGAGTGCTCTAGCTAAAGAGGCAACATACTGTTTGCGTCCCATAAAACAAATAATGGAAAAATATGTTAGAACACGAAAAATTTGTGGAGATGAAATTTAGGAGGATACACTACAAACAACAACAGTGCTTACGGTAGCAGCACGTCTTTCACTGAAATATTTACATTTCTGCAGCTCCTTATAGAGTTCTCCCTTGGCAGCATATTCCAAAATCAAATAAACTCGTTTCTGCAATTATTTTGTCACAGATAAGTCTGGTTCAAAGTTTTCCTCTTAACATAAGAAGCACCCAAACTATAACACACCTGATCGTAAAAATAGCCATAGAGTCTCAGAATGTTTGGATGTCGAAGATGGCTCTGTATTTCAACTTCACGGCGTAGCTGATGCTCAACCTGAGACTGTTTCAGTTGGCTCTTAAACAACACTTTCAGTGCCACAACATGATTACTCTGTTGGAAGGATAAAGAAAAATCAAATATCTCAATGGCAATAATGCGACAGATATTCGAAAATAAAACTCAGGCCACTATTCTGATTTTCTTAAATTTGGTAAACATAATGGAGATAAGTTAATCTTAAGTCCCAGTTTCATAGAGCTGAAGTAGCTCAATTACTATTTTCAGCACCCATAGGATGACACAAGAATCATTAGTTCCCCATCAATCAGACAAATGCCAGAAGACTCATTACCTAGATTAAAGTTGGCAAGCCACACTGGAGATATTATCGCTAAAACTAGGGAGACCTAAATCCAAATATTGAATAATTGAACAATATGAAAATGTAAGATAAGTAATTCTATATTTTCCTTAATTTCACGTATTCAAGCTTAATTTTAAATTAAGTCTCCTTAAATCAGCTTGCATCTCATAAAACTTCTAGTGACAGGGATTGCAAAGCACTGACTCGCTTCTCCCTCGCAAGATAAACATGTCCGAACTTTCCTCTGCCAAGAGGCTTGCCTATATCAAAATCATTGAGGTTCCACCTCTTCTTCTCTCCTGTTGTGCTCTCTGAACAAGCCTACAGAAGATGAATGCCAGATTTCATCAAGATTAACAAAGAAAATCATAAAACTAGTATGAAAAATTGAAAAGCTGGAATTTCTGTAGCAAAACAGTAGGATGCCAAATCGATATACTCTCAGTCTCTCTAAAAGTTGAGTATTCTTTTCTTTACATTTCCTTGAGGTGCAAAGAGCTAATATGGCGAAAGAATCATTTTTCTCAAAAGAAAATGCCCAGAACCCGATCATAGAATTGGGATCATGGCTAGAAACAGTTGGTAATTGCAACCAAATTTGAATAGATTTATAGAATGTCATCGATTCCCAATTTCAAAGGTACTACATACATCCCGTTGCCAATGCAAACTTCTGTACCTCCAAAATCTTATTACATCCCGTTGCCAATGCAAACTTTTATACCTCCAAAATCTTACCCAAAATTCAATTTTTAATATCACGTTATACCACAACCAAGCATTATTCACAACTAACATTAAAATCAAATCCCGAGCGCAAAAATTTATTCCAATAACGAAATTACACAAGGCATTATCGAGAAAGAAAGAAATAAAAAAAGAAAAGGAAAGAAATAAAAAAAGAAAACCACCTAAAAATCACAGAGTTGAAATCCCTCATTGAAAACCTTTAAAGAAAAACATGAAATGAAAAATTGAAGCAGTTAATTCTCATTTTGATTACAGTAATAATAAAAGGAACGTTAATTTCCTTACCTTGTGTTCCTGTTGAGTCTCCGTTGCAATCGCCATTGCAAAAGAAAAAACAAACAGTCAAGACGCAAACTTGCGTGTTTTCCAGAATTAGAGAGGAAAAGAGAGAGGTGAACTGCGAGCGATATCTATGGTTTTGAATTTATGTGAAGAATAGAGAGAGAAATTGTTATTGTCGCCGAATCTGCAACGGTCATATTTGAATTGAGGTTCCCTCTTTTATTTTCTTTTTCATTTCCTTTTTTTTCACGGGAGGGAGCGTGTGCGGAAGCCCACAAACTACTGGATTTTGGGCCCATCGCCCACAAACTTGTGTGCTCCGATCCATTGATTCTGACTTTGATCAAACACTTACAATATTCGGCTAACTTGGAAAATACAAATATTTTTTACACAATTTTTAAAATTAAAGTATATTAAATTTTGAGAAAATTACCTCACCTACTATTTTTTTGGGCTTCATGACAAATACACCTACAAATATACCTAACTACATGCATTATTTTCACTTTTACACTTTTTTATTTGCAAGTTACTCTCCACGTTTCCAGGCATATTTTGATATTAATTTGATTTTTTTAATGATTTTAATAATTAATAAGATCTTAATGTAATCTTTATTTTTAATTTGAATTTTGAAGTTGTGGGGTTACCCAATTTATCTAAACATTTTATCGTATCTCAAGTTTTAAATTAGATTTTCATTAATTAAATAACTAATTAATTAAATAGAATATAGAATAGAAGTTGTAATAGAGTCCTAAACCTTCTCAAACTCTCCGGCGAATCCCCCATGTTCTGGACGCTGTCGACACCATTTGTTGGTACGTGCATGCATACACTTCATTTGTTATAACATATATCCATCCATGCATGCATACACTTCATTATATTGTTAATACAGCCTTGAACTATTAGCATGCATGTATGTTTTTATGTATTTATATTAAAAATAGGGAATAGAGTCGATTAAATCGTTTGTCAGCCTTGATATTCATTTTATCTTTTTATAGTTGTGAATAGGTAGCTCGAGAACTTCGATACCATTTGTTGATACGTGCATGCATACACTTCCTCATACGTGATTGCAATACTAAATATTTTGATACATTATTTGGATATCAATGACCGCCACTAGTTCACATGCATCGATTTTCCAAAAAATCATGATAAGTTGTAAGTAATACATTATCAAAAGTTCTATGACACGTGGTTAAGATACTGAATATTTTGACACGTAATACCCTGTAAGCAATACATATAAAGTTATACGACACGTGGCTACGATACTGAATATTCTGATAGGTTGATTTGATATAAATTATTGCTACCAATTTATATGTATCAAGTTTCCCCAATAAATCACAATACAGAGTTAGTAATGAATTAATAGCCACGATGCTGATACGGTCGATTAGATCACGATACGTGGAGTTTTGGGGTATTAATATCCCAAAAGCACTGTGATTGCGATACTGATTTGATGCGTTCTACGTCCCGTTGTAATATATCATCACCTCTATCATTGCTCTTTGTTGTTTGGGAGCCCATACCTGTTGCCAAACTTCATCATCAGTTGCACATTACATATGTGTGTACGATGCAAATTAGTAACAATATTAAACTGGAATACAGTAATAGACCCTTGTATTTTTCATCCACTAACCATGTTTATCAAATTATTCTCTATTGTAGTTCCACAAATTCAGCAGTGCCCATTTCTTGGTTTGAGCAAATTTAATCACCGTTTGATTATAAGAATGGGACAGTCATTAATTTCCAAGATCAAACATCTCAAAATTAACAGATATCTCAAATTGGGTGCTTTAGATATCTCAGTATCATATTATGCTACTTATCGATTAAAAGTTCCTAAAGACAATAGAGAATCATAAAATTATAGCATTGAAACCGTACCTGGTTTATATATCAACAGTGCATTTTCTTGGTTTAAGCAAATTCAATCACTGTTTGATTAAAAGAATGGGATAGTTATGAATTTCCAAGATCAAACATCTCAAAATTAACAACTATCTCATTTTGGGTGCTTTACATATCTTAGTATCATAATCTGTTACCTTTCAATTATAGGTTCCTACTTATAGCAATGAGTCATTAAATTGTCAAAAGAAAACAAAAGATGAAAACAATTTGGGTGCTTTATATATCTCGGTTAGTCTATTTGCATCATAAAAATAATTCACAACAACTCGTTGGAATACCGACTAACAAAAATTACAACCGTCACAATACAATGAAATCTAATTTTAGAAAACTCAAATAAAAAATCCACAAAATGCAAACCTTAATTCACAAAATTGAAACACTAATTAAACAAAATTAAAGGAAAAAACACTAATTTGAAACACAATTAGATTCAACACAATCTTAAACGAAAGATTAAACAAAATTAAAGAAAAACCCCCTAATTTGAAACACTAATTTGAGACACAATCTCCTCGGGAACCAATTCAGAAACCATCGTCGTCAATCAGATAGCGAAACCTTTACGCGATCAATTAAAGCTAGGAGATCGGGAGAGTTTCAACATCTAAAAAAGATCGATGCAGACGATGAAAGAAGTAGGAGGCGGCGGCAACAATGGCAGAAAGAAAAGGAAGCGGCAGTGGCGACGGTGATGAAATGAGGATGCGGTTGATCGGCAGTGGCTGCGGTGATCGAATGTAATTTCAGATAGAGAGAAATATATGGTGAGGATACAGACAGTCGTTTGTTTTTTGGGATGTGGTGGGGTCACCTAATTTTTCCAAATAAAAATTTGATATATGATTTTATAGAATGGTATTGGAAACACCTTAAAAGCCTAATTAAACCTACAATATTCCCGTCTATTTGCTTTTTGATATTATTATTTGCTATTTTTAGTTTTCTAAAATAGTGAAAATGAGTTCTCTTTTATATCTTCAAAAATGCAATTCAGAAAATAATTTCAAAATTTGTAAAGAAAACAGAAAAAGACTTTTTCTTGTTTTTGATGTTTTATGTGTTAAAAGTTGAAAACGTGGAAAATGCATTTTCAGATTTCAAATTTTAAATGAATTACATCTAAATCTCAACTTTTATTTATATATTCATTTTAATCCCTAAGCACCACTATCGGCCGCGCGGCAACACCATCTTGCACCACCATAAAATAACTGGCGCCTACAATAATTAGGCTTGACGCCACTGACAATCGAAGCCTCCAAATTTGGTGGCTGACACTACCATTCGGTGGTTTCACGATAGTGGTTTTGTTGGCGGTCGTGAAACCACCAAATGGTGGTCACGACCACTATGGTGGTTCACGCAAGCCACTAGATGGTTGTCGCTTCCACCATTTGGTAGCCGATAAGGTGGAAATACTAGGTGGGAGAGGGGATTTAAGATGATGACCAAATTGAACAATTTAAGACACTCATGCAATTTTTATTGTATACTTTATCTTTTTTTAAAAAAAAAAATCAAACCAAACAGGTTTTTTTTTCTATTTTTAAAAACAATTTTTTTTAATGATAAAGGAAACATGATTTCATTTTCTCAAAATAGTAGTCTCAAAATAGAAAACTCAAAATGTATTTTTAAATGAAAACAGAAAATTGAAACACAAAGGAAACATAGCCTAAATCTCTGGTGTCATTACAATGCTAGACAAATTGATAATATCGCATTATAGTAATCACTAATGTGATTTTTGAGAGTGATAATGTACTCACATTAATAGTTGGTATATTATGTCACATTAATGTTTAGTGTCGTTATGACACCAAACATCTGTCATCTAACACCTGAAATCTACTATTTTGTACACTCTGTCCTTTTTCATCATTTTTCAGCTTTTGTAACACAAACTTTATTTATTTAGGGTTTCAAAAATCAAACTTAATTTATTTATTTTTCCACATAATTTCTCAAATAGTTCTGCGTGACAATATATGTCTTCTATTTCATTTGAACGGCTTTCCAATTTAAACAATGAACACCTTCGAGTAAGTTAGAAAATTTCACTTAATATTTTTGAACAGACACACAAATTTTTTTTTTCCAAATCAAAACCATTTATGGTAAAAAAAAAAAATTAAAACTATTTGACCTAGAGCTATTAGAATAAACGGGTTTCAAACTTATTATTACTATTAGTAAGATAACTAGTTGTATGTCTGTGCATTGTACAAAATATAATAATTAGTAAAAAAATGTATGATAATTTGAAGAACTAAATAGTTAGTCACAATTTTATTGCGCACTACTCACTCATATACACATGTTGCTAATAATTACAATTTTATTGCGTATAATTCTTCCACTTTGCACAAAGCTAATTAAATTTTCATTCATAAAACAATACTTTTAACTAATAAAAACGAGAATTAATGAAGAATTTTTTAACATAAATTTAATTTCGTGTTGAATATGAAAACGAAGAAACCATGCAAAAGAGAACATACAAAATTTATATAACTCTAAAATTATCATACACCTATATCTTTGTTCAATAAGTATCAATACAAGAAGTCTAAGAATACATTTAAAGTGTGAAAAGTATTTATTTATCAGAATGAATTCTTTACCATATTCATTCTCTACCATTTATTCTTGGAAAAAATTATTTTTTCGCATATCCTCATATAGTGTTATAAATTCTCCTCATATAGTGTTATAAATTCTCCAAAGAAATCACTATTCACTATGACCAATCTAAAAATTATAAAGTATATACTTTCTTATCACAAAAGACCTAAGAGAAGCAATATTAAAAGATTAATTCTATATGATTTACCCCTAACATTAATTTTTAACCAATTTCCACTCTAAAAAGAATTAAAGGCATTTTTCATTTTTGTTCTAAATCATCAACATTAAACATTATTACTATATTATCCCCTCAACATATAACCATAGATTTTATGACATGTGGTTTATGATATTGAATTGAATTAAAATAAAATTTTTGAAACTAATTTAATTTCATTTAATTCTTTATTATTATCATTATTATAAAATTTTTAAAGATAACCTAAGAACTAATAGAAACTAATAGAATAGATATACTAAATACTAATGGATAACAAATAATATAAGACTGCATATTAATTTAGAGCTTAATTAGCAAGAGAGATGTGTGTGTGTGTGTGTGTGTGTTCATATATATATATATATATATGAAAAAAAATATAAGATTGGATATTAACTTGCAATCTCCAAATATATAATATATATTAATTAATCTGAGAATGCGTATAAAATTGAAAGTATATCAAACAAAAGCATATATAAGTGGGAGAGTAGATATATACATATATATTTATTTATTATTTTATTTACTTATTTATTTTGAAAAATATCTCCACTCGAAAATCCAAACCTAAGATATAACTTTTATGTTTTAAATATATATATATATTATAATTATGTATATTCTATATATGTGTATAAAATAAAAATATAAATATAAAATATTAGAGATTAATTTGAAACTTAATTAGTTAGAAATGTATATATATTATATATATGTATGCATAGATATTATTATTAAAATACAATAAATAAATAAATAAATAAAGAGACATATTAAAGTAGGAGTGGTTTTGTCGAAAAAATTTACATATGTCCACTATCCTATTTTAACATATTTAAAATAAGATTTGATTTCAAAGTTTTATAACAAGGGGTTTGAATATTTTATAACAAGTGGTTCACTATGTCATTCAATAAATAAAAGATAATACTAAACATCTGCCATATCTCGTGTCCACTCCACATTTTCATGAATTAATGGGTGAATTTCACATATTGTCCCCAACTTTTGTACTTAGAATCGCCTAGGTCCCTAAACTTTTTTCTAGCACAATGGGTCCTCAACCTCTCATTAATACGCACAACATGTCCCTTCTCATTGAATCTATCTAAAATTCCATTAAATGGTTGATTAAATTACATTTATACTCTTATCTTTTAAAATAAAAAAGAATTTAAAAATTAAAAAAATAAAAATAAAAAAGGAAAAAAATACCCCACCCAACGAGGGAGTCTCCCCCCTTTTGTCTGCCAAAAAGGGCAAACAAATGGGGGGAGTCTCCCCCCATTCGCTGCCATTTCAGGCAGCTTTATTTCCGCCGAAAATAAAGCTGCCTGAAATGGCAGCGAATAGGGAGAGACTCCCCCATAATTTTTTGGACTCTCCCCATTTTCTGCCATTTCTGAGCAGAAAATTGGGGGATCCCCCCTCCACCACAATTTCTGCCAAAAATGGCAGAAAAAATGAAGGGAGACTCACCCCATTTTCTGTCATTTCCGGCAGAAGAAAGTGGGGGAGACCCCCCTTTTTTAGTTGCCGGAAATGGCAGTGAGGGGCGGCCTCCCCACCTTTCAGTTTTCGTTTTTTTATATATTTTTAAAATTTTTAAATTGTCTCTTCTTTTTTAAAATTTAAGGGGTAAGAGATTAAAGTAATTTAACTAATGACTTAACGGAATTTTAAATGGATTCTGTCAAGTGGGACTTGTTATAAGTATTTATGAAAGGTTGAAGATCTTTTGTGAAATTTACCCTAAATTAAAAACAAATTATTGCAAAATTATCACTACATATAAGCAATACCTTAAAGTGGATGTAAAATAGACACGAAATGGGGTGTACTTATAGTGTTGTCCATAATAATTAATAATATCCTAATTCCTATGCAGTGTAGCCGGTAGAAAATAGAAACACTAGAAAATGTAACCATTAGCGTGATGTTACATGTCTTATTACTTCTGTCATGCCATTTTTAGTTTTTTTAAAACACTAAAAACAAGTTCAGTTGTTAAAACCTTTACAGTCTAATGGCATCCCTATTTATTCCTTACACCCTTAGTGGGTTCAATTTCCTTCCCATACAATTCCCTCGTAATGTTATAATAATAATGTTTGGTTAAAAAGAAAATTTTGTAAAGATATACTAAAACCAACATTTTATCATTTGAATCTTTTCAATCTAAAATTTTGAAGTTGAGGAAAACAAATCAATTTCTTTTGTAAATTACACCCGCAACACAAAATTGAAACTAAATTTATCATTTGAATCTTTTCAATATAAAATTTTGAAATTGAGGAAAACAAATCAATTTCTTTTGTAAATTATACCCGCAACACAAAATTGAAAATAAATTCGAAACTCAAAAAAAAAAAATAATAATAAATAAAGAAAAGAAAGCTCCAACAGTACGTTGCATTATATTGATTCTTGAAGTCAAATAAAGAAGAAGAAGAAAGTTTAAACCATCTAAAGATTATTTACCGTTACCAAACACTAACACCTGCTGTACAATAAGTACACCTTGCACCCATCAAAATTTTACTTGCACATTGAAATTTCAAAATCTTATCAAAATTACACCGATTTCTAGACTGCGACCCAGTATTTACAGTCTATTGTATGTCCATAGAAGCATCTGTGAAATCCTATGGCCGGAAATACCCCATCTAATATTTACAAAGCCGAATTATTACAACTACACTTATATGATGAATATTTATATATATTTTTCCCCTACTTTTTCTATTAGCTACTTTCTACTCCTGTGCCATTTGCTCTATTCTGTAAAGGACTACCAACACCCCCCCCCCCAAAAAAAAGAAAGAAAGCGATCGGGAGAAGTGTTTCCGGCTATGTTCCTCAGATGAATCTCAAGTCTGCCAAAACAAATCAAAGTCCTTACTATACAGCGAACGATCTTGAATCTCCAGGTTTGCCACATGCCAATTTATGAGCTGTGACTGGATACATTTACACAACAGCAAAGCAAGTGGAAAAATCCACCATTCACTTTCATCCCTGCGTCCACATAAAAGGAAGAAGCAAAGTGAAAAATCAATGAGCAGATACGTTGGGGAAAAAAGTATGAAGAGATTGGAGCTTGTCTTACATATTCCACGGCTGGAAGTTCGGAATTTTCCTGCTTGACTGTGAACTATAGTGAACACATCCACAGATGAATGCGACACCCTGGGATATTGCCAAGAAATACCAAGCAAGCAATTAGAACACAGGCTTATGATTCAATTCTACAAGTTAAAAACAAGCAATCAAATATCTCCTTGAAGAAGCGTCAAAGAAATCATGAAATCAAGATGTACAATGGTTACTGTATCTGTCTTGTTCATATGAAACAAGCACAAAAATCTTCCGATCTAAAAAATAAATAAATAAATAAAACAAAATAAAAATAAAAAAATCAAGCATTCAAAAACCTGATGAAAGATACTTGCAAAGTTAAGGTTGGTAATAATTTCAGAAGAGAATAAGATTCTCATAGTTCCTGTAGGAAATAATAAAAATTAAAAAGAAAATGATACCATTTAAAAGCAGATCTAACTAACCACTGAATTATCCCAATGACTGTATGTTATTCGGAACTCAAGAAAGTACAACACTCAAAAAAATTTCTCAAAATAATAATGCAACTTACAATATTTATCAAGGACGTCAAGTTCCACAGAGCATAAACACGTGCAAGACTCGCTGATCGCCTTGGTCCATGACTAAATAAAGCATTTATTCCGGAAGGGAATGGAAGTAAAATAGCAAGGGGTAAAATGAACAAAACAAGCAAGACATCTGCCAGGGAAAGTGAATATAGTTGCAGCAATGTGAGCAAGACTAAGCTAAAATCTCCAAGGAGCAGAATAGAGACAAGCAAACCAACAAGATCCTGATCTAGCACGAGATGTACGGCATTGTTAGGAAGGAGAAATACTAAAATAGTTTCGACAGTGGCTAGCTAACACGTGTAATATCCCCTACTCACCAGGAAAGGAAACTTCTGGTGGCTTTTCTCAATTTCTACTTTCTTTTTTGGGTCACATGCAGATGGGAGATCAGAATTACCTGGTGACCAACCGGTTTAGAGTTGTGCATTAGAAAAGAGAGGGCAAAGAGTATATCTCTTTTCTCTTCAAGTGTCTTCAAACTGTTAACATCTACAATGCAGCCATAGGTCTTGCTCCGTAGGTTACCATCAGTGCTTCTCCAAGGTTCGCTTGGATATGCATCTTCTCTCGCGAAAATACTAACGGAACTGCTTTAAGGGAATAATTAATTAAATATAAGAATATACAAGAAATCTAGAAACAGGTTTGTTAATAATTCAATTCAGTACCACTTGTTCGCCCAAAAGAAAATCTCAACATGCCCAAAAGTGCTCATGAACATGCACACCTACCAGCAGCAACTTATACTTATCTAAGATGGTTCTATGAAGTCCTATTCAATCCTATTTCGTGTCATTGTCTATATAAAGGAAGTGACCAAGTGAAGTTGCATCTGAATTCTGTATTTCCATTCAGCTAAAAGAAAGCAACATTGACCTTTCCCTACCCCAAATCCAATTGAATATGTAAAACAGATAAGACATACGAAAGGAACAAAAGGGAAGAATGTTTAAAGAGTAATTAAATAACTGGAAGAAAGAACACATTGATTGAGGTCGGCAGCATGGCCCAAAGTGGATATACCCAGACAAGTTTTGTGGCTGAGAACAGTATATCCAGAAAGGACGCTGATGTGTTCCCTTAGTTGGGATGCTACTATGTTGGGGGTTTGAACAGGAACTTGGATAGTTAAGAAATTAGTAACGCTCAAGCTCGACACCCCAATTACAAAGACATGCATATCATCCCTACAAACAGAAAGGAGGTCAAAAGAAGCACAAACTGCATCTATTTGACAGCATATATTTGAAAACCATAAATAAACAAGGAATTTGGTCAACCATGCAAATCGCTAGGTTTTCCATGTCTATGGCATATTGAAACCAAGACCACAAACAGATGACAATATGATTCATATACTATGAAAGTCGGATCAGAAACCCCCACCCAGATCAAAGTTCTCAAACTAGTTATGCATTTTTGTATGTTTTAATACTTCAAAATATTCCAGAAGTGGCAAAATCAGGTTAATACAAACACACGCACGCACACACACACACATATATCTTCTTTGATGTTGTTCAAGAATACATACCAAAAACCCTGTTCATTTGCTCCATTCAGACCTTGTAAAGATGCATAGTCTGTTTCTTCCTCAACAGCATAAACCACGATTCCATAATGACAATAACCACCAGCTGTAGCTTGGAACCGAGCAACAGCCACCCGCACACCATAAATTCTTAAAGCGGGATTTGCAAAAGTCTCAAGCCATTTTAGGACAGGGTGGAACTTTGCCCTAAGGCAACCACGATGCACCACGCGCAATTGTGCATTCAAACCAGCAACGAAGCGGAACCATGCGGTAGGTGGCAGAGACTGGAAGTAGAATGATATTTAGTACAACGTATGGTCATTGTTCAGAAAGAAATGGCTTTTTGCTCATGCAAATGTTCTGCTTTAGTTTGTTAGCGTCAAATGACAAACCTGGCTCATGAGGTTTGTGATGATTTTGTCATTGTGTAGTGAGAAAGGAGTCATGTAACTTCCATCACCTCCAAACAATAGGGACATTGGAAATCTTTGACAGAGACGAGGAGGAAGATCGCTTCTCTTTTCATCACCGCCAAGGAAAAAGTCAATGTATGCTAGCATTAAATCAGGAGTTGCTGCCACCTATAGTTACGCATACAAATAACAATGAGCATGAAAGGATTTCAGTTCTATTTGAGTCACACATTGTATCTTTTGTCTGTTATAAAATTGCTTGGAGGAGAGAATTAAAAAGAGAAGGCAGCTAAGTAATACACAATTACCAAATGAAGGATCAAGTTTTAGTTTTAAGGGTGCAGACTGACAGCAATTATGCCCTACGAACACGAGAATAGTAATACTTTTCCCAGACCAACAAGCACGTACAACAGTAAATGTGGAGATGCAAGAATACAGAAATACTTTCTAGCAAGACCTAATTATCAAAGGCCAGAAGAACAATGAGACGCAATTTAACACAAAAATACCATACCCATCCAACTTAACCAGAAGTTTATCATGAGGACCAGAATGACTTTGTTCTTTTTGCTTTGTTCTTAAAAATCCACATACCTCACCTCCAAACAAGAAACGAAAGGAAGAGATGAGGGGAGGAGGAAAGGGAAAGAACTTACGTGAAAATGATATGCAGGTTAGTTAGCACATGCTAAATACCACCAGTTCAATTAGCAAGAATGCAAGGGTCCATCGAATGGTAAATCTTGAATGATTCATAAAGATAATGGATAATCTGGTCAGCTAGCATTTATCTATTTCCGAAGAGAATATTATAAATTAATATATAATGTTTCACCACAAATATATAAACTACTTCAATAAGATTGAAAAAGGCATAGATAAAATGTTCCAACTGACTATAGTCCTTGAAACAAAAAATTACCTTCAGCCCTTCGTACAGAGCACGTGAACGGCAAGAACGTAAGCAAGCATGATCATATTCTGATCTCACAAATTCTCGGAGCCGTTGAAGCTTCATTTTCCTTCGCCATTGTTGCCATGACCATGCAAGAGGATATGCAAGAATGCAAAGAATATTATGGACCGATCCTTCCCACCACTGATATGCAGCAAGAGCATTGATCTCGTCAACAAAGGTATTATATGCACCCTCGTATCTGCAATTTGAGTACATCATTTATACTTTTGCCCAAGTCTGCAATAGGGATTGACAAAAAGAAACGGAAACACCAAAAGTCCATTGCTTTGGCATGTCAAACGGTAAAAGAAAACCAAGGATTAATCAAGAAGCTTATTGTTTCATATTGCATGATATAAGGCAGTAATGCATATTTTAAATCAAAAAAAAGGGAGGGGAGAAAAGAGAGGGAAAAATACTTACACAATTTCTTTTATTTGTTGAGGAGGTGTATGTGAAAGAAGCCAAGGTTTACTGAAGGTGTTTGGGCCCATAAAATACATTCTGTGCACGTGGCTCTGAGATTCCTCAACTCTGTTAGTTTCCAAAACCTGGTTGTGGACAAGAAATCAGAAATTAAATCATTTTGTCACCATAACAGCAAGGGAGGCATAGATATTAAATGATTGTTTTCCTCCACCGTAATGCATCACTACATTCAATAAAGTTAACAATGCAGAGTTGCTCACAAAATACCTCATTAAGCGACTCCAGAAAGGGAAATGAGTGATCTATTTGGGAACCGTGCTGTGTAGGAGCAGGACCAGATAATTCATCAACCCCAATGAACTTCACCCTTGCAACACTAAGGACCAAAGCTAGCAGAATGAGGAGACCCAAAAGCAGAAGACCAAACAACCAGGGTCCTCCAAAAGTGTATATTAACTCTTCAAGAGCTGTATAACAATTTGGCATGTGATATCTCTCAGATGCACATTTGTACGGACAAGGAGTTTCCGTAATACCACCTGATAAGAGAAATCAGAAACTAGATAAAACAAGGATTTCACAACAAAAAATTAAAATAGGAAGGTGAGACCCTAAGACCAAAGGATGTTTAAGAAGAATGTCACCATATCAGACAAACAAATCACAGAGGCTGCGGACTAGTCGTTTCACTGGAGTTACCTCGAACATGGATGTAAACAGCACGATGTGGAATTTCGGAACTTGGGCATGGGAAACAGAGGGATCTATCTGAACCTGTAACATTTTTATAAGTACCAGTTGGACATTCCTGCAGAATTACAAGGTAAACATGTAAGCAGGCGGATAGTTACGTAAAACAAGTAATAGTGCTCCAATACCCGCCAACTTCAAGTTTGTCACCAGAATAAAATTCTCTCCCCCCCCCACCCCCACCCACCGGGGGAGGGGGGGCTTAAAATGGAAACAATGGAACAGTAACTAAATCACTAAGTGGTACCTTAAAAGTATATTTAGTTTGTCAGTATAAGAAAATACCAAGAGATATATTTCAATTATCAGACTGGAATTTATTTTTAAAAAAATAAAAAACAAAAATTAAAAAATAAAAACAGAAGGAAAAAGAAACCCTCATATTGAATATAGAAAATTCTAGGCCAAAGGAAAAGGCTCTTTAAAATGGAAGCCTATATTGCAGGCGAGTGATCAGAGCAACAACACCAGAATAAAATATATTAATTCGAGAAACTCAAATCAATGACACTATTTGAAACTCTTTATTTGTTGAATTTATAAAGGGAATTTATAATGAGTGGAAATGAGTGGTGGAGATTTAATTGAAGTTTGAAATGTGTGGTGATTGTTGAGTAGTTGTCAAATCAACAATCAAATCATGGTAGGTGAGTTTATAAAGAGAAAAAATAAAGAGGTTCAAACAACCCCTAAATTATGAAATACCTCACAGAATATGCCATGAAGACCCTTAGGACAAGCTTTCCCACTGACTGTTCCATTTTCTCCAGCGTAACCCTGAAGGCCACCCAATCCACCCCTATGGTAAAAGCAGACAAGCTAGTTTAATGAAAATGATAATATCAAATGATAAAATCAAATCTATGATACACAGGAATAGATGCACAGAATGATAACATGACAATGAATGTACACATTACATATCATCTTCAGAGCCAAGTTATGTTGAAAAGTATTCAAGCTTAATCACGGGACAAGGCAGTTTACAATTATCAGAAACTGAAAGGCAGGACGAATTGCTCTTCCGATCTAAGAAAAGCTTAATAATATATTGATAGAAAATAATATGATGCAGTTCATGATTGGAGAACCTACAGTCAACTTCCCTATCATATCACATGTCAGTTCAAATGCAACTAAATCAGTTGGGGATCTATATACTAACCCAGAATGGATGGCTCCATTCACACTTGCTATTGGCTGATATACATCTCCAGTGGGAATGTCTGACCAGTGAAAATGAATCCTTCCACCGCCACCTCCTCCACCACCACTGGGACTTCCATGACCCCCAACACTTGATAAAGTGCCAGATTCACTGAGAGTCAGAGTACGCAAAAACAACAAGATGGTTCCACCAGAGCCACCCCCAGGTCCAATATTCCCACCATCCACGACAAAATTCTTCTTTTGGAGACTTCCCCTAAAACTGTCCCCATCAGCTTTAACTGAACCTTCAACTAACAAATTCATCAAGGGCTGTTCCCATGAACCCAACACTGCGGGGAATTAAAAGAATAAAGGGAGTTAAATGACAAAAATCTCAGAGTAAGGGCATGCATGTGAAAAAAAAAAATCTGAAAATGTACGCGGTAGAAAATTTCATGAGATGTTTGGCATAAACTGAAGCGAAACACTCCTCAACCAGCCCTTCACACTTCCTAATCCCCAAAAAGAAGAAAGGCCTTCAACAAATTTCATTTTTTTTCCCAAAAAAATATTTTTATGGTAAAAGGGGAAGACAAATGATATAAAATTATCATCCCGCAACAGCGTTACAGCTGAAACCTGCAAATGGCAAGCCTAGTGGCAATGCTGCAGGTACAAACCACGATAAAACTAATTACTGTTATAGAACCAACATACTAAATAAACTAGCTGAATATAGTTCCACGATAAGATGAAATTGATAACCAGCTAAAGCATGCTGCATACAAAGAGCATATAATAGCAGCAGCTGAATCAAAATGTCAACCACTTCCAGTTCTGTCTGAAAACTAAATACTTGACACATTGATATCTTGGGAGATCTTTCATGTGATTCAGTAATTCGGCCTTGATCTCTTCAACCAAAAAGCAAAAATTGCAAATCAGTTAAGCCAGTGTCAGGAAACGCACACTTCGATTGTCTAAACATGGCAATTAATAGTAGCTAGTCTCTTTTGAAATCAGCAGAAAATATCTATTTGACAATATAAACTGCCTAAACAATCAGAATAATATATCAACAACTCATATCTGATGAAAAGCTTTTCAGGCCAAAAAAAAAAAAAAAACACTAACAATTTTGGAAAATTGTAATTGGTCACTTTATCCATGTTATGATCTCACAAATACATCAAACTGATATAATCTTGGAACAAACTTTTCAGCTTATTACAATCGATTCTAATATGAAATGACAATTTCACACGACATAAGTACTGCTCATCCTAAATATCATATATTAGTCTTGTACTTCATCAAAGAAAAGGGCAGCGTTGAGAGAGCCTTAAGGTAAAAGAACAATGAACAATCTGATCTCAATAATTTCACAGCTGCTGAATAGTTGATTAAAAAAATAGCTACATTGGATTATGCCTCCCCGATCAACTATTGCAAATTACCATATCGTTACTTGTATGATATTGATATATGACATAGGAATCATGATTCATCAGCTGACAGTCTTGGGCTCACCTAAAATACCACCGCCGGCAGTTGAACCAGCCAAATTATCAATTCCACTCCCACTACCAAGCTCACATGGCAAATCAGCATTCCCATATGATTTGCCACCCTCAACACAGCTGCTATTATAACACCCCATTCCACCCATACCTCCATGCCCAGCACCACCACCAAGACCACAGCCTGAAACTTTTCCTTGGCCTGTACCTCCGATGCAGCCTGCATAAGCAATATAAGAAAGTAACATTAACTATCCAAACAATTAATATAGATTCACTCAATAATTCAAAGGAAGTTTCAATAACAGACAATACGACAAAGCAAAAATTGTTCCTGTTCCAGTCCTCCAGTATTATAATTGAATAGGCCAAGAGAGATCTGCCTGGCTTGCCAGTAGGGGGAGTGATTATTATCAAAGAGGCTAATGAATCATACCCATTCCAGATGTGCTAATTATTCCAGAAGACTGGACAGTGATGCTTCTTGCTCTGTGGACATGAACAACAGATCCTTCAATGGAACCTTGTACAAGAATATCCTCAACTCGACAAATCTGCAGAGCAAACAAGTAATTTTATATAAGGAAAAGTTTAGGGATCCACCTTGATTAAGCATGACTATATAACATAAGTCATAGAAAATAAATAAATATTAGTACCTAACAGAACCTAAAGGAGAAAAGAACGTATTTTACTATAGAATGGTCACCTGTAAGGTGAAGGATAGAGAAGAATTCACATTGCAATCTTCAGGTGGATGGAGGATCTCAATAGGACAATCTTGTGAATCACAGTTTAGCTTCGGTGCCCTACCAAATATCAAAAAGCAAACATGAGCAAAGAAAAGAATGACACTTTCAGAAAACTCGACAGGAATTGAAAAGCATAACTTACACAGTGTCATTTGAAGCATTCCGGGAAGGACCACGAAGAGCAGAGCCCGGTGCAATCTTCATGACAACATAAATGAGAAGGAACATTACTCAATAAAGTAGCAAACATTTACACAAAAAGTAAACATATGTCACATTACATGCATGTACTGTTACAACAATATAAATTAAACAGTCAGGTCAAGCAACAAGCTAAGGCACAGGCATGATGGAAAACTAAGTGAGAGTACAGTCTTGCTATTTTGCATAACGAAAGGAAATCAAATGTGGTACCGTTGCTAAATAAAGTTGCTTAAGAAAACTATATGTATGGTGAGAGTGTCACAAGCATGTATTGTTACAACATTATTCATTAAACAGTCTGGTCAAGCGGCAAGTTGAGGTAGAGGCAGGATGAAAAACTAAGCCAGATAAGGTCATACTATTTTGCGTAAGGATAAAGGAAATCAAATTTCGTAGCATTGCTAAACACAGAAAACTATACATTTAGACAATCAGATGAAATTAAAAATTCAAAAAATTTTCAAAAGAATACATTAGTCCCGTAGCTACAAAGTACAGCAAATTAAGTGCAAACTAAGATGACCAAACATGAATTTGTAAATTAAAAACAGAAAGGAATGATAGATCCATGCATCAATTTCAAAATTAAAAAATGAAATAGTCAGTATGATGCTAAAGCACCTTTACAATAACACACAGAACAGATTATGAAATCTTAAAGTAACAATATAGTGAGTGAACTAAAGAATTTTCACATACATTTATGCTATAAAATAATGACAAGACAAGACGCTGTGCTTCAATGAAGTCTCCCGGTCCTGATAAATTCAATTGCCCTTGACCATGAACACCTAGATTTGCATTCGAACAAATAAAAGATGACCCCTGAATAAGAAAAATAGACAAGTTTAAATATGAATTGCAAGAGCAAGGTGTATATTGAAATAAAAGGCCAGCAAGTATGCACCTTCAGAACTATAAGATTGCTAGCCTCAAGTAATGATGTTTCGACACCTTCATTTCCACCAGCATCTATTTGCATCCTTGAATTCAGCATCAAAAGCATTTTAACTGACATGCGAAGGGCCCCAAAAACCTAGAAGTAGGTTGCAATCAGACAACTAAAGAAACAAACAAAGCCATGTTATAAAATATTTATCCTTTTTCCCCACTGCATTCAAATCTGGGAAAGTGAAAAGCATATACTTCCAAAACTATCAATGCACTAACGCATCATGGTGAAGAAACAAATTGCTCATGTAAGACAACATTGAAGATATCAAATAGTTGCTTCACAGTTGATCAAGATTGAATACGCAAGACAAACCAGTAAACGTGAGAACAGAACAGACCATGTTAAAAGGAAAGGGTGGCAGCAATCCGTGGTTATAACTCCAGGGCATTCACCAAATATACATGCCCCCCCATCATCAAGAAAATTCAAAGATAATAAGGGATCTAAAAGCTATTACTCACTCCGTTCTACTAAGATAGGCTAGTATTCCTTTTCGTCCGTCGCAAATTATAAGCAACTTTCTTTTTCGAAATATAGTTGAAATCTTAATTTTCAAATATACCCCTATTCAATGTGCATTGTTATCAACAAAATAGAATAATAAAGAGAAATAATTACTAGATGAAAGGGTATATTAGTAAAATACTTTTAGATTTTACATTTCCAACAATATTAATTGAATTATTCTTAATCTATGTGAAAATAGGAGTAAGCCTATCTTAATGGGACGGAGCAAGTATCAACTAAGGCCCCTTCTGTAGCCTCATTCAATGTAGATATAAATATGCATAGATGGTATCAACATAAGCTCAGTAAAGGACTGAAGGTAATACCATAATCTCTTAGAAGGCCAAATGTCTTTTCTCAATTAGTTTCAATTTGCAATCTGGTAACCTAGCAAATATTACATTCCATAACAGGTAGAATATACACCGAGATGCCAGCAATCCAGAGATTATATTAATAAAATCGAACATGTAAGACAAATGAAGCATAACGAGATCCTGCAAGTGTCAGAATTTTAAAAGAATGGTTTCGTGTTTTCCTCAAATACCTCTCTTCTTGGGGAGGAAGATACCTTTTAGTACTCTCAATGAACATATACTACCGTGTTCCAAATGGTTATGGTACATAGCACAGTTCAATTAAAATGTATTGTCTTATGATTTGCGCGCCTAACTAGATATGTTATGAATGAAATAGACTACGGACAGCACAAAATAAGAAAGTAGACAGTTTTAAGGGAGAAACAAGCAAGCCTTTGTAAATGCATAGATTCAGCAAAGTTACAAATCTCAATTATGGGGAAAATGGATAGAGTGCTCATATGTTTGTCTATAGATTAGGGACACTGTTAACTTACTCTAATTATAGAATCACTCATTAATAGCTCTTCTGCTAACAATTCAAATTCCGATGTTGAATACTTAGCCAGACCAAAGCTCAACACTCCACCACTCAAGAGGCTGATTTGACCTTGAACCTTTATGGAAGAGACAACAAAAGTTTGAATCAGATTCTAAAATGCAAAATTATAACTCAAGATCAATGGACAGAAAGAAAATGCAGTAGCCTAGATATCGATAATATAGATGAAAACAAACATTGAAGGATGTAGAATTAAAACATTTTAAAGGGTCACTTCACCTAATCAAAAGTTAGCATTGCTTCAATAGATTACCGGATGCATCAACAAAGGTGATCAAAGGAAAGATTAGAGAGAAGCTACTGATCAACCGCAAATAGCTTTGAAACTCTATTTAGTTTCGTATTTCTTTTATGTTATTATTTAGTTTTGTATTTCTTTTATGTTATTATTTAGTTTTGTATTTAAGTATGTAAGAATGCAAAAATACTAAACAAGAAAGACAGAATGTATCTCAAAAATCTCAAAGGCACAGAAATCAAGGAAGAAATAGAAGTTCAAGAGGAAGTTCTCTTGTCATAGAATCTAAGATCTTTTTCTTCTTCATCCGCATTAATACTGAAGATGAGAAAATTACATGAAAGATGTTCTCAGCTTACTGAAACAGCGGCGAATTCCATGGACTAGATCTAGGGTTGACCAGAATCAGAAAGGAAAATTGACACAAAATAAAGATGCAGTAAATTAAGTGAAGAATTATCAAATTGCAGAATGCTATCAACTGTACTTTAAAAAACCAGCCTCTGTCCAGGGATAAATACATCAACATTCAACACACAAGACCAAATCTGAAACACTTCTCCTGAATCAAGAAGTGGCGGAAGAGAGTTCAACCCAAATATTGATGACCTAGTGTGAACTTTTAGCTGACATGCGGACACCTATAATTCAGTGTATGGTGATGCTCAAACAAATAGGCAAGCACTAATACGCATGATATCTTTACTATGTTGTCAGATGTTTCCAGTGGATGGTGGAAAATACTAAGGTATCAATCTCAAAAAGAAAAAAAGAAAACGTTGACAAAAAAATCTTTTGGTTGCAAGGAGTTCCAAATGTTACATTGATTAAAATGTTTCAGTTTGGAAGCTTATCCAGATGTATTTCTTCTTTCCGTATATTTTTAGGGTGATTGCACAGAAAATGGGCTATTGCTTCTTTATCCAGAATGATCTTTACAGGTGACTGCTATGACCAGTGGATTATGTTTCAGAAAAAGTAGGTATTTATACGAGCATACAATTCCTAATAGAGAAGACAGCATCATATACTGGCAGCAGGGATACGTTACACTGACCAATCAGAGAGCAGACAAAGGAAACACCACGAGGCAAAGGACCTTATATCCAGAAAAGATAGAAGAAACACGAGTGTGCCTTGGTTAATTGAATATGAAGAAAAACAGAGAACATCAACCTTAAGAGCTTGTTCTTGGGAGCTTTATCTAAAAGGAAATTAGATTAATAGGAGAATATGTGGTAGGAATGTAAAGAAAGATTATTGGGAAGTGTGAAAATTTGTTTTATGTGGAGAATACGTGGTTGGTATTTATTTGATAAATTTATTACTTTTCATAAAGCTACCAGGAACAAGCTCTAATATTATGGGTAAAATAATATACAAATTAAGGATATCCTGATGATAAAAGAGACGCACATAGAAGGAGGAATAGAAAGAATTATAGAGCATACTATGACAGGAGAGGAAGATGTTTCAGACATATCAAAGCAAATACATTAACAAATTTACATATCAGCCCAAAACAATAAAAAATTTCCTGCTTATGCACGAAAATAAGGAAGATATATTCGTGCAAAATAAACCATGCAGAAGTACAAATTCCCAACATCAGAAAGCAAGATCATATTTTGGTGCATGTATTGACAGGAAAAAGCATCGTAAGTTCTCTAACCTGGATATGACTCCACAGCAACGGAGCAGTAGCCTTTGCCTGATTATGAATATAGATATTTGTCAAAAAAGGCTGAGGAGAGTCCATAAAAAGTGTGTCTGTATATGTTGATTTGTTGTAATTGTCTACTGTAAGGCTGCTAGGAACAGCATCATATATTGTACCAGCAGCACCTGCATTCTCTTGGCAGCCAATGCTACTTCCTCCTGAAGAAGACACAAGTTAGAAGCCGTAGCTCATAACTCTGCTATTACTGTATGCCATGATTGTATCAGCCTTTCAAGAAGTACAAATTTTTCAAGGGCTAGGTACTTCTAATTGGACACACAAGACAGAACAAGTTATACTGTCAAATCAGAGCAGCATGCAACAAAACGTAATGCAACACTAGGATGATGGATAAGCAGGGCATAAAAGGTAGCTAAAGAATGAAACCATGAAATGAGCCAAGCATCATGAATAACTCCACGTCGGCTCATTTTTTCAGCATTCATGCCAAGTTTGTATGGCTCCTTTTAAAATGAGAAACATTAAACAATCTAGCTCAGCTCAGGTCAACATTCAAGCAATACAAACATATAGCGTAGTGGCTATTTAATTCTCATTATTCACATTGAATTATAATAAGAAATTATAATGAGGTGAAATGAGTTGTGCAGATTTAATAGAAGTTTGAAATTTGTGGTTATAAATGAACAATTGTCAAATTAGTGGTAGGTGAAAGTATAATGTGGCTTGATAATGAGAATCAAACAATTTTATTAAATTTAAAACACCCTTAACAAGGGCAAGATGCCAAGATAGTTATAGAAGGTTGAATTTCCAAACTTAGAAGCAAAGGAAATCTAAACAACTTCAACCAATAATATACACTCGGTATCGCCCACCAGCTCATAGTGCAAGCAATTCCCCCAATGGCCACTGCAAAAGATGTATATGTATTCTCCATATCCACAGACGTACTCATTGTCAATCAACTTTCTTTCCATCTCTCTGAGCCAGAGGCCATGTTTGAACTCCTTCCTTATCACTCTAGTCATGGACCCATTACCTCACAAGCCATTTGAATTTCATAACTCAAGTTGCTGCCTTACAATCCATCCAACAAATTACCCAGCACCACCAAACAACTTTAATCAGATGCCAACAACATTCCAATGGAATGCAAACAGATTATAAGGCCTCATCTCAGCACCTTTAAATTTCTGTACATAAAGCCTCAATAATTACATGAGAATCTCCAAATAGCATGATAATGTATCTTTGTCAGAACATAGTTCATTTCCTTCAGCTGAAAAATTCATTACTGATAAGAGCCAACTGAAATATAAAAGTAAGGCCGAGATGATGATAAATGGTCGACATGGAGGTATTAAACATGTGTAGGCTTCTTGTCTTTAAAATATAATGCACACCTCAATATCATATATGTATGATGTATCTACCACCTTGCATTCTCATTTTAGAAGTATCCAGTAAAATGGGCATTATGCTATATTACCCTAACGACATTGGAAGCTAGAACAGGTGTAGCTCACAATGGCACATGTGTTGTTAAGTGGGGGACATATTGACTTTAAACTCTATTTTCCAAATGACATTTCGATGACCATCATGCCCTAAATGTCAAGAGATCAAAATATGATTTGATGGGGCCGAATATTGCTATGCAACACCAGTGATTTGATGGAGCCGAATATTGCTATGTAGCACCGAATATGGCGGCACACGTGGCAATAAATGATAAGTAAAGTTAAAGGCAAGCACATGTGAGCCACTTCATTTAACTTATCATATGATGCCACGTGGACTACTGCTTAGCACTATTGGTGCTAAATATCATTACTCTAATGGGGAACGATGTATCATGCCTCCCCACGACGAGGTAGAAATTGCCTATATGACAACCATTAACGCTAACCAGAATAGCATTAAAGAGCTGTGTAAATATAGGTAAATAATGGATGGACCAATGAATTTCTAGAGCTAAGCTCTTGGGAACAACCCTAAATGTTTCCTGAGGTCCTTAAAGATATGTACTTCTATACATACTTGAGATTAACAGTTAGCGTGTTATGCATGGAAAGGTAGACAAGACAACTATTACAAAGTAAAAAGGCCAAACAGAGAAAAGAAATCCCAGGTCCTACCATTTGCAGCTATCACAGGTTCTTCGTGCCTGCTATAAATATCAACGGCAACCCTGCCACCACTTCCCCCTGCAAAACCACCACCACCACAAGCACTTATTCTACCAATTCCGATCCTGCAATTTAGCAATAACAAGGTAGATTAAAATTTTGTAAAACTTCTTACCAACCAAAGAATATAAAAACAAGTGGAGATTTGTTTTTTTTTGTTGAAGCTAATAAAAGTACGAAAGAGTTCACAATTGCTTCCACGACAACAGAAAAAGCAGAAAACAGAACTCCACATGTGGTCATGTAATCATGGATAAGTAATGTCAAAAACAGAAAATAAGACTAAAAATTATCACAACAGTATGGCAAATAAGCAAGAATTTTGTAATACAAGAAATAAAAGCTTCCAAAATTTTTCTAGCTGTAGATTTACTGTGGACAGTCAGGAATTTACATGAGAAAAATTCCACCAGATAAACTGGCTTAAACAGGAGAAGAATTTCAGTCCAGGGCTCCAATAGCTAAGTGGCGCTCTGCAGATTCCAAGTACAAAGCATAGCTTAAGTCATTTAGAGAATCTATATATATATATATATAAATCTTGTGAGACCTTAGAAATGCCTTGTCAAAGAAAGTCAAGACAGTTTAACATGAAGGATAAAGCAGCACGATATGATATATGATGAGTCATTGACTGCACTTAGGAATCTGTGATATATATTTTTCCCTATATAATAGCTCTGATTAGACTGCCACATGCTGCGTAACCAAGTTGTGCTTCATTTGACTAGTAGTCTAGTACTTCGACCTATTAATGTTATGGGAATATGAAAGTCTCTCATAAAGTTGGATGCAGGTGGATGACCAGCTTATATATGGAAAACCAAGGAATTCATACACAGAAAACACAAAAGAAATATCCCCTGGCAGTGGTTTTAGCAAACAACATAATGTAGAAGATCTTGCTAAACTTGTTACCTTGCAGGCGCATTGCGCATTGCCTGGAAGGCCCGGCACATAAAAAGTTCATTGGACCTTTAAGCAAAAATCAGATGATATATGCCATTCTTTGAAAATTGCAATCATCCATGCAGATCACTTTGACATGGTTGAGTAATCAAACCCGCAATGTAAGGACCAGATGAGGTCTAATCACATATAAAAGAGTCACCTCAACATCCCCGAACACAAATTAGTTTGCTTTCCAAGAGAGCAGGCTTAGAAAAACGAACTTTATATATTTTCACAGCAGAAGCAACTAAAAGTGGTTTTGATTTAACATTCTATATATGCATAAATGAATGACACATAGTATAGCACAACAGATTATCAACTTGATATTTGGAACTTGACTACAGAATGGTGGTTGATAGTTGATACTCTACATTTACTCATACATCAGCTCTCTTCCTAAGCAATCATAGGGTCATCGATCCAAACTCAACTCAAAATCAAGCAGTTAGATCAGCAGTAATATATGCAGATACTCTAATTCAAACTTACAACAATCAAAACAAGGGCAAACAAGAGAGAGAAGATTTACGTCTTATGTGCCTTGATGTAGATGCTGCCGCCAGAGCCACCTCCACCTTTGGTACCTCCATCTCCTCCATCTGCCAAAATGGTGCCATTCACCTCCAATAGACTTGAAATCACCAGCATCACCCTCCCTCCTCCTCCACCCCCATAATCATTTTCCCGACTAGTGGTCCCACCTCTACTCCCATAACTCCATGGTGTTTCCAAACTTGACCACTCGTAGGGATCCCCTCCCCAAAAGTCCTCTGGAGGCTTGCTTTTATCTCTAAAACATGTAGCACCTCTGCCTCCGTATCCTCCACCAGCGCCATCAAACCCTTGCGGTGTCCCACTAGTCTGGGGCGGTGGTGAACCCGCCAACCCCGTAGTATTCACGGAAGAACTGTTCCCGAAAATTGCATTAGCCGCGTATAACTCAAAGGTGCCGCTGAATATTACGGAGTTCTCACCCAGAGTGAAGTTTCCTGTGACATTAATTGCAATGTAACAACCTGAAAATGACGAGCAATCTATCGTGACATTGGGCAGAACAACAAAACTACCCTTCCCTGCTATATACACATTCTTTGTCAAATTCAAAGTGGAGGCTATCTCGCAGGTGGTGTCCAAGGAACCGACGCCACCAAGATCGTCCTCGCACGAAACTGCAGGCGGTCGAGGCGGCGGAGGTGGAGGCGCTGGAGGGGTGTAATCGTGGTGAAACAGCAAAAGCTCCGAGTCGAAATTCGATTCGAAATCCAAGCCACCAGATTCTGAATTCAAACTGAAAACTGAGCTAGGGTTTGTGAAGATTATTATCAATATGATGAGGTCTACAATGGTGAAACAAAATGCCGGAAAAGCCATTGACCAGCAAAAAGAGTCATCACATCGAAAGACGGAGACTCAACAAAGTAAAATCAATTTGCATCTGACAAATTAAGCCAACACAACCCTCAAAAATCACCAGAAAGATTACAGGTACTGAATTATAATGAATAAACTATAAACAAGAAGCCAGAGCTTGCACTATGAGGTGATTATACTTATATAGTGAACATACATAATGTAACGATTGTGGTGGCTTTTCGGAGAGAGAGGCACGGAGAATGGTTTTAGAAGGCGACTCGGTGGATTGTAGAGAGAAAGGAGTTAGGTGAACGAATGAGAGAAGAGAACGTGGGCGTGGAGTCGAGAGAGGGTGGCACCAGGAAGGTATGGCTTTTCTTTTCGTTTTTCCTTTTTCATTTTCTTGAGAGGTTTGTTTGTTGTCAATATTTTACATTTTTTTTTCTTTTTTCTGCTATTATTATAGATGTTGTCTCATCACAAAAAAATAGTCTAATTTTTCTTTTTTTATTTATCTTAAATTATAGTATACTCTCCTATTAAAAAATCACTCATTCGTACAACTAACGTTCTTAAGACCAAAAGTCAAGCGTAAAAGAGGGGTTTTCCGTTCTTGGTTCTCCTGTAGCTGGAACCTCCAGAAGCACAAATATCTTTAAAATGGCATTCTAACTCAATACCTTTTGAGTGAGATTTTGAGAAGAGAAGAGTTGCTCTTTAGAGAGCACAGTATGATGAAAGTAGTAAGATGAATGACCAGGGGGAGTTTATTGTCTATCGTTGGCCTTGGTAGAATTAGTCAGTGGAATACTAATTTTTTATATTCTTATTTAATATACATTATAATCAATAAAATTATATTATTTAAAGTGAAATATGTAAATGAAATGATATATATAAAGAAAATAATATTAAATTTTATATTTCCAACACTACTAATGGTGCAATTTTTAGTATTTGCAAAAATTAGAATTAGAATATCTTTGTAGATTGAGGTGGTAATGATTTTTTTCCCTCAAAAAAGAGTCGAGGTGGATATGATGTGTGTATATATATATTATAATGGAAAGAAAGGAAATTTTTGTTAATTAATATTTAATATTTTAAATCAAAGTGAGCAATAAGACAGTAAGAACAAAATAGCATGTAAGATGTACAAAATATCGTATCCTCTCATTCTCAACACAAATTAAAACAACTAATTACTAATTAATATTATTAATAATATTAACACTACATTTAAAGTGAATTTTTCTTAACATAAAATTTTTTTGGCAATTCCACTGTTGTACAACACATAAAACCGTAAGTGTCATGACAAAGCTCATTGTGAATGTAAAAAAAATTCCTGTACCATTTTATTTACTTATTATTTTAATTTGATAGATGTTACTTGCTGATTACAATGTATGTATGATGAAAAGTAGCAATATAAATTTCATTCGCGGTCACTATACTTTGACATTGTCAATTGGGCCATTGTAAGTTAATTTCTATCATTTGAGTTACTATACTTAAATTTAGTTCCATAAAAGGTTAACATATAGACACGCACATCACATGTCAATAACGAAACAAATAAATACCCTGCAATATTTTAATTGTCATGTATGATTGTCTTACTTGTTTACAGAATGATACAAAATCAATCGTCTAATGATATAAATGGGTTAGACGTTTGCGTGATGTGCATCTGAGTACATCACATCAGTTGACAACATGTCACATTGACGCACAGTATTGATAATGTGTGCCCAGATACATGCCACGAAGGCATTTAACATCATTTATGGCACCAATTTTATATCATTTCCCAATATGTTTAATGGTCACATCATCAATTGATGTTAATTAATGCCACAATTTAGAAGTAATAACCTAATATAAAACCAATTTAAATTATAATGACCCGAACAATATAAATTCAAGTATAGTAACCTGACTAACAATTGAGTTCTATATATATATATATATATTAGAACAGCAATAAATTAACTTGTAAAGAAAATTGGACCATAATTTAGGAATAATAAAAGAGAATTGTAATTATCTATCATTATGCCTGTTTTATTGGTACCGCTAAACAGTAAATTGATATTATATGGTTTCACAAAAGTCTTGTTTAATTACAGTGTTTTAAAACGTGTAAGGCTTTTTAGAACATAATTTTTTTTTCTTTTTGAAACATTTTTAGAACACAATTCAATAGTACATAAAATATGACATAAGTTGATGGCAAATTGCTTATTCAATTCTAGAAGAAAAATAATAGGATCACTGGAAGAAATGAGAAACCGCTATTGGAGTGACCGAGTGAGGCATAAAAAGGGGGTCGAGAATGGGGATAGGCGTACATTGGCTTGGTTTGACGTCAACAGAACCTAACCGACATAGCTTGGGTTTATTGTTTAATTTGGGCCGCTAAATTCATATGTATATTTTTTATTAATTAAGGGCATTGACATTGAGAGTTCAATCCTTATAAAGGACTAGAAATTTCCCCGTGGAGGTTTTTCTTGACCAGTGCCACACATACATGTATGTATAATAATTAATTTGTCTATAGCCATAATAAAAATTTTGTATATTACTTGTCGACATGAACAGATCTAGGGGCAAGTTGGCCGGACTTCAACCTGAAAATTTTTTGAAATTCTACATAAAATATTTTAAAATTTTAATATTAGTTCTTGTCGATTATTCTTTTTTAATATAACAGCCCGTGTCACTAAAAATTCTAGATCCGTCCCTACTTGTCTATTTTGCATAACTTTTAGTCATTATTATGTTCTTCAACTATCACTCTCTTTTCCAAGTGGCTTCTTTGTGTTGATGCTTGACACATAACCTAGTCAGCCTCCTTAAAAGAGTTTGATCAAGTTTGTTAGCCGGATTGGTACAAGTTTGGCATTTTCTGAATAGTGGTGGTGTTATTATTGTCACACTCTATAGGGAGGTCTTCTTCCTAGTTGGCCCAAAAAAGACTAAATGTCAATCTTCGAAAAACTTCCTCTAAATGTATCTTTTCCAATTCCTAGTTCAATTATTTTCAAATCACTTTTCCCTTTCAATCGGTCTTCTCCAACCGCCTCATGTTGTCATCTTTGCTTCATTTCAATGAGCAACAAGAACTTATCATTATTATTATTACTACTATTACAAATGGTCAGGAAATGTGGGGAGAACGTGATTTCAAACTGGCCGAAAATCCCATTAGAGTATCTCTAATACACTTTTTAAATAAAAACAATGTTTATTTTAGAGAGCCAACATATAAAAGTCTCCAAAAGACAATTTAGTTTAACTTTTTAAAATAGAGAGGAGGATTTGACCCTCCAAATTTAGAGAGCCAAAATCACTCTCAATTCATTAATAGTTACAGTTTCCAATTTTCGTTTCAAACTACATTTAAATTGATTAGTTATTCACATCTTCAAGAAAATTCATCAAAGAAAAGATAATAGAAATAATAAATGTTCATAGAATTTAGCAAAATAAAGAGTTAAAATAGAGAATTTCTTGGAGCACGTGAAAATTTTACTCTTTGAAATTAATTATACATTTTAAAATACTAAAAGTACTTTTTATAAAGTATAATGCTATGTAGTACCAGTGATACTTGGCACCAGTTTACATCGCAGTTATTGTGACATTGAATGATAAGTGAAACAAAATACATGAATAAAAGATCCACTTGATTTAACTTATCATTCAATGTCATTTTGATATTGTGTCAAGTACTAGTAGTGTTAAATAGTATTACTCTTTTATAAATATAGTGTTTTTTTTGGGAAAGGAAATTGGGAGTGTTTTAGAGATGTTATAGTAATAGTAGATATAGATATATTTGCCAAATAAAATTAAACAAATATTTATTTATTTATTTGTGATAATCGGAGGGGCAAATTCCGTGATAATAATTAAGGGGGGCAAAATTGTACAAGAAGTAGCAACCATCAACAGCTGCTTCTTCTCCTTTCACTCGTATATTAAGCGACAGAAATCGGTCGATTATCTTCTCGCTTATTTCGGATTTTCGCTTTTATTCCGTTTACTCAAAAGGTGATCTCTATCGTTCCAATTATTTGTTTCAATTCAATGAGCTTATAGATCTATTCTGGAGCTTACCATTTCAATTTTCGCATCTTGATCTTTTATTTTATTTTTTTTGATAATTTCTGTTTTGCAGATCGAGGATGGATTTCATGAAGGTGTTCGATCAAACTGTCCGGGAAATGTAGGTTTTTCCTCTTTTATTCTGTTTCCAGATCTGATCATTGATTTGTTAAATCCTTTTCTAGTGTGGCTTAGGAATAAGTAAATTTTATTGCTTTACAATTTGTAAAACGCGTGTTTGTTGGCGTTTTTGGCAGAAAGAGAGAGGTGAATCTGAAGGTATTGAAGGTTCCTGAGATCGAACAGAAGGTAAATAATAGAACTCGATCAATTTTGCTTTTGTAGCTTAATTTTGTCGAATGTTGTACTTCTGCTGATGTTCTCTGAATAAAACTGCAGAAGCTGCAGATTATGAATATGCTAGTTCAGTGATTCCAACTGGTGCATTACATGTTGATAATTATGTTTGCAGCTCACTTATTATTATTATTTTAATTTTTAGTTTTTTTGAAATACACATGTTAGATTTTAATTACTCATTGGATAAAATCAGCATATCAAATTGTCTGCAGCGCCATGGCTACTGCCTAGGAAATAGTAACGAGAAGAATTTATTATTTTCTTTTCAATTTTAGAAACCCTTAGACTTCTAAAAAGATGAAATTCCAGGATTAGGCCAATTGAAACTGTACCTTAGAACTAATTCTACGTATTTTTTTCACTTGAAAAACTGTACCTCAGACAACTATATCGAGTCTGGCTTTAGGGTTTCTTGGTTTACCTGTTTGCTGCCGAATTTTTGCAGCCTTTGATATTGTTCTCCAGTGTTCCCCGGCGTTAATAGTTGGCACTTTAACTTTATTGGCCTTTCCGCTTCTATACTTCATGCGTCCAAACATAAAAGAATTTGGCAATACACCAGTATGGGAGTATCGCTCTGAGAAACTATTACGAACTCTTTGAAAATGGTGATTGTGGCCTGCAGGGATGCAATAAACAAGTCAAAGAACACCAAATAGTGTGTGGTTGAACTTTTATGCATTGCAACCATGGGTTTTCTTGGAAGGTCATTTTCCTTTTCCTGGAAACATAAGTTTATCATTGGGTGGATTATAGTCATGCAAAAAGTTGAAGTATCAAGTAGTAACAAAGAACGACTAAAGTGAAATATTAAATAACCCAAAGGGTATATTAGGAAATATATTGTTAAATTGTTCATTTCCAATAACATTAAATGATGTTTTCTTAGTCTATGTGAAAAATGAAAGAGGAATATCTTTGTGGGGTGGAGGGAGAATTAAAATGTAGCCCCCTCTCTCTCTCACACACACACACACACATTGGGTGGATTATAGTAATGCAGAAAGTTGAAGTATCAAGTAGCAAATGTTATTAAAATATACCCCCACCCCTCTCCCCTAATCTATCAACTTGGATGAATTCTTATTCCCCTGATCTATCAACTTGGATGGATTAAATTAATTTTTGGTACACATTTGTGTAAAAGAAGCTCTTGATGTACATTCATTGATAAAACCTTTCAATTGAATAAGGTTCTGGATGCGACAGACGATGAGCCTTGGGGCCCTCATGGTACAGCATTGGCGGAGATAGCACAGGCCACAAAGAAATTGTAATTTTTATTTATGTCCCTGCAGATATTTTTTTAATAACCTTTTATTTTCTTCCTTGCTACATTTAGCTGATCTGCTTCATTGTCACATAGCTTATGGTTAAAGATGTATGCAGCACTGAGTGCCAGATGGTCATGAATGCTCTCTGGACAAGATTAACTGAAACGGGAAAAAATTGGCGTTATGTCTATAAGGTAGTGAATGATTGCTTTGCTGCTCTGGATTTACTGTATTATTATTGTAGTTACACAATTAAGCCCTTGTATGGTAGTAATTTTTGAAAAAGTATTTTTTTTTTTTTGGGGGAGAATGTGTGATTGAGTAAGGAAAAATTGTGGGTTTATGTGTACTTAATTTATCGGGCATCTGGTTGAAAAGGAGTTTTGGAAAAAGTGTTCGAAAGATCACTACCATACAACTCCTAAATGGAATTTTTGAACTTTTTCTGATATTATCCTCCGAGTGGATTTTCTCTGCATTAGCATTCTGTAACCTCTGAAATAATTGTTTAAAATTATTCTAAATGCTTTCGAATGCAGGCACTGGCTGTTATAGAGTATCTGATAGCACATGGTTCTGAGCGAGCGGTTGATGACATAATAGAGCACACATTTCAGATCTCTGTATGTATCTGATTCTGCTAAATTTCTTTTCATTTTTTTATATTTGTGCAAGAGTTGAAGTAAGAACTAAGTACTTTGTTTTAACCGCTTATTGTTTTCTGCTCACTCAACCTCCTACTTGTCCAGTCTCTTGCAAGTTTTGAGTATGTCGAGCCAAGTGGAAAGGATGTTGGAATTAATCTTCCGATCTGAAAGAAAGCTGAAACAATTGTGGCTCTATTAAATAACAAAGACAAAATCCAAGAAGCTAGAGACAAGGCTGCTGCCAATCGTGAAAAGTAAGTTCATGCTTTTCAGTATCTAATATAATTTCTTATTGCTCTTAAGATCGTAAACTTCGTTGTTCAAAATAATTACTGAGCACTAACAAGCAATACCATTCACTGTTTAGGTACTTTGGGCTTTCATCATCCGGAATAACATACAAGTCAGGCACAGCCTCATTTAGCAGCAGTAGCTGGAAGAGTGGTGATCGTTATGGAGGTTTTGGTGACACTAAAGATGATGATACATATAAAGACAGTTACAAAAGCAAGGACAGATGCGGTGAAGATAAGTTTGAGAAGCCTACCATGTCAAAGAGAGAGACATCTCGCTATGGCAGGTCTGCATTTTACCTCCATTACAATGCAGTATGGTTAATGCCTTATCTTTTACTTCAATATAATAGAAGTTCCTAGTACTAGGACTAGTTTGTTGGTGTATATGTTATGTAATTGATGTCTTTTTTGTCGTTCAAAGAGAATTTTTCCCCGCTTTTTGACCTGTGTTGGTAGAAAAACTATTATGGAGTATTCTTTAGTTAAATCCTTTTGTCATCTATGCTTGGGGACAACAGAATTGATGTTTGTATGATTAGGGGTGTGTTTTAATTTTTCTTTCCAGAACTATTATTGATCCTTAATTTGGGCTTTTCTTTTGGTCCTGTGCTCAACTTGTGAGATGCATCCGTGATAGAAAAGTTGAGGTTTGGGATATTTCTTTGTGTTTAGCTCCTCTTAATTTTGAGAACCTTTTGCAGCAAGGATCAGGAATCTGCAGCAACTGGTGCTTCAAAAAGTTCAACAAAGACCAGCAAGCCTGACAAATATGCTACAGCTGCTTCACAAAGCTCAAGTGTAGCATCAAATAAAGATGACGATAGTGATGATTTTGATGATTTTGATCCGCGTGGGACATCTACTGCTAGTAAGTACTCTTGTATTCTGTAAGGTTTGCAATTATGTTACCACCCAAGGTATTTAACAAAGAAAGAAAACCGATTTCTACGTGATGCACATACCCACTTCTGTCTATGTTAACTTCCGATCTTGTTTGTAAAGGACCTGGGACAATGCCACTGGGAAACACCTTTAGGTATTCTGCTACCATGGTTAAATTCTAATTGTTGCAGTTCCAGTTTTCTGCATGAGATGCCATAGTAACTTGGTCCTAGTGTTTTCAGGCTAAGAAAGTGTTTTAGTATAGGTGCTTGGAAATTTACTTCTCTTTTCTGTTGAACAGAGACAACTGCTGGAAGCAACCAAGTGGATCTTTTTGGTGAAAATTTGGTGGGTGATTTTTTGGATTCATCAGTGCCTGAACCAATGGTTACATCTTCTTCGAACAATGATACCTCAGAGGTAGATTTATTTGCTGATGCTGATTTTGTATCAGCAACACCGCAAATGGAAGCAGGGAAAGCCCCTGAACCTCAGGTATGTAATAGTTGATTAGACTTTCACATTTAACCTGAGATTCAAACTTTATCCTGGCAGGAACTTTCATGTAATGGTTGATTAGACAATATGTTATTGTTGCAACTTGCACACATCATTTGTGCACAGTATGTTTTAGTCTGTGACTCTGTCCTTGTAATTTTGAGGTTTCTTTTCAACAAGAAACAACTACATATAACATCTAGAGCTTGTTCACTAAAGATTAAATTTTGCTGAAGATTTGGTTAACTAGTCAAACTTAACATTCAATAAACTTTAAAAATAAATAAATAAAATAAAAATATTACACTTCCCCATAATCCTTCCCTACTTCTCAACCGTACATTCTTCCAGAAAATCACTTTCAGAAGCAGCTTTTATCAAATAAGTGGTTAATGTTTTTATTCGTGTGGGGAAGTTAGTTGAAAGTATAAAACATTTGATAAGAACTTCCACGTTCTACCATCTGGCCGTCTGCCTCAGGATGTGTTAATACTGTCAGCGGTTAATTATTTATATGAACCTTTCAGTTTCTTTCTCATTATTGTTTTGTTGGTTTTCCTTTCTCTCTTTCATTTTGTTTTGGGGATGCAGGTTAAAATATGTTTCTTATGTATTCTCCTCATCCTTCTGTGCCCACGTACCCTAAGGGTTATTTTATTAAGAAAGATATCCATTTAAGTGAGGTTCGTAAATTATGAGAGGATGGAAGCTGCCTCTAGTCCCAACCTTTGTAGCGTTGGCTAGAAAATAAAGTATCAATTGATTTTATCAGATGATTGGTTGCCAATGTAGTTTCTTCTCTTTTCGTTTACTTCATCCTCGCGCATATACAAAATCTCATATCACTTTTTAGGGTACTTCTTACCCGTTCCCTTATCAACATATGAGAATCTCCCGTTCCCACTCCTATCCTTTCTCCCCTGCTTCCACTGAGCTTGGGGGTGCTTTGAGATTCTTAGTCAGATATTTTTAGGGTGGAAGATATTTTTGGTCCCTCAAGTTACGGTGAAGTATTATTTTGGTCACCGAATTTTTCTTGTTCTATTCTTGGTCACCCAACTCCCTTTTGGTTTCTGGTTTATCACTGAGTCAACTTCCATTAATAAGGGAACATTATCAGTGAGTCAACTCCCTTTTGCCTTGTTCTTGAAATAAAAATTCCCTTTAAAAAAAAAAAAAAAAATTTGCACTCAATCAGGGAACATTTTGTCTTTAAAAAAAAAAAAAAAAGAAAAGAAAAGAAAAATCCATTAATAAGATATGGATTATTCACTGTGGCAGTGTAATGTAGGACATGGAAATTTTCCATGTTTTAGTTGGTGTATAACATGAAATTGTTATTCAGATTTTGTGTCAGCATCATTTTTGGTCACATTGGGTGTCATTACTTGAATGCTTTAATTAAAGGACTTAAGTTTTCGCGAGTCTGTTTCATTCTTTCAAATACCTCCTGCAATTGTTACATATTTTTCACCATTTTTACAGAGCAACGCTGATCTATTTGCCTCCCAGCCTGCCCCTACTGATCTGTTTCTTCAACATTTGATTTCTTTGCTGCACCTGATACAGTCCCTCAGCCTGACAAGAATGCTTCAAAATCTGACGCGACTACTAATTTAGTCGACCCATTTGCTGCTGTACCACTGCACAATTTTGATAATTCTGACCCATTTGGCTCATTCACTTCACATCCAGAACCTATATCCACATCATCTACACAGAACTCTTCTAGTGATGGAAGCAGTGCAAATGCCAATGGAACCTCAGTAGAAACCAAGCCCCAGCCCAAGAAGGATCCATTTCAAGTTAAATCTGGAATATGGGCTGATTCTTTGAGCCGCGGAATAATTGATCTAAATATAGCTGCACGTAAGTTCTCCATTGCTAGCTTTAAGAATTTTATTTTGTCAGTTGCTAACGACCTGCAAATATATATTCATGCTGTACTTTTATTTACCTGCGTTCAGCAAAGCTTAAAATATTGAAGTTACTCCACTTTTTATGTCCAACTTTAGGGGAGAACTTCTTTAAGGCAATTCCTAGTTTATGGTCCAAGTAGCTTAAACTTTTTTCAACTTTTACCAATAATAACAAGGTTATTTGTTTCAAAACATAAATATCTACCTATAAGCAAACTTTTTAAGATTTAGCTGAACATGCGTTTGTAACGCTTAGGAGTGTAGTAAATGTAAAATTTCGAATTACACCATCATCACTAAATAGCAATCCAGCAAGTTAGTGATTTCTGCTCTTCACTGCATACATGCAGCCAAGAACACTCAGCAGTGTAGTAAATGTAAAATTTTGAATTACACCATCATCACTAAATAGCAATCCAGCAAGTTAGTGATTTCTGCTCTTGACTGCATACATGCAGCCAAGAAGGTTAACTTAGCAGTTGTTGGCATTGTCGGTGGGTTGTCCGATGGATCAGAAGATAAGGACAAAGGACCAATAACTTCATTTTACATGGGTCGAGCCATGGGTAGTGGTCCTATTGGATCTGCACTTGGTAGGCCCGGGTTCACATCGACAGCAACATCAGCAGGTGTGGACGACATCTTCTCAAGCCTAGGGAGCCGACAATACGACTTCAGTAGCTTCCAGAAATGAGTTCCTTATTCTATACTATGTTGTGCAATTTTCCTTTTAAGCATTCCTTGTGTATTTCAGCAGAAACTGAACTGAGAGAGCTTATCATATGCTTTGCATAAACAAACATTTGGATGATATTATAGATATTTTGTGATCTATTCTATTAATTGGAAAGCCTGGATACATTTTTGCACAAATCATCAAAGTTCATTCGACTCTTGACTGAAGTCTATGGTTTTGCCAAGCCTTTATTATTATTATTACTACTACTGCCGCTACTACTACTATTATTATTATTTGGTCAATATGTATAATTTTTGGTTAAGGTTTTTTTTTTTTTTTTTTTTTTTTTTTTAAAGTTAGTTTGAAATAACTTATGTCTTCGTCCGTATATGGACAATTTTTCAAATTTTATCTTGCTGCCTCAACGCTTTCTTCAAATACGTTGAGTTTTCAATTAAAGCGGACTTCTTTTTTTTTTTTTTTGTGGGGGGGGGGGGTGGGGTGGGGAAGGCAATGGTTGACACATGAAAAACCAGACGCTCCTATCCTTGTGGAAGCAACCTTCCAGTGTATCAATCAATGTATGTGGCACAACCAAAAATCAACAAATTAACTTTGCTGCCACGTCCTTTCCCCATTTTGCCACAAATCTCCTACCATCTAAATTAAAAATGATCTCCTCCCACTCGGGTGGCGGGATAGGCTTAGATCTGGACAACCCCCCATGTAAGCTGGGTGGCGGGATATGTGGGAGGAGAAAGGGACTCCCATTTGAATAGCACTCTATCGTGGCATCAGTAATCCCCAGTTCAGAGAACAGACAACGACAATAACAATAATCCCTTCCCCATTACCACGTGTTTCCTTTACTGGCATGTATCAACTTCTTGGTACAATAAGAGCGCCAACCGCTAACCCTAGTGGGACTATAACCAAAAAATGCAGCCAACAAAACGCTCAAGTTGTAACATTGATAAACTTCCATCTGCGTTCACAGATTAGAATTCCATGCAAAAAAAGGGGAATTATTATCTAGTAGTTGAAGAAATATTTTCCATTAGTAAAGGAAGTTACCTACTAACTAATTTTCTAGGCAATTTTCCCAAGATAAGAGAAATTGACTGGATACGTCATGTAAACAAATCATTAGTAGTAAACATCTTTGATGTAATTTTCCAACTTTATGTAGATAAAGTTGTTACCAATGTTTGATGATCTTTAAGTTTGCAGAACTAAAGGAGCCAAATCAACTTTACGTGCAAGCCCTTGGCCACTGGCTATGCCGAGTCTTGTCTTCTCCTATCTTCTTGTATAATCTGAAATATACGAGCAGCAGATTCAGTCGCAGATCTGGCATTGTGCGGCACAACCTTGATAGCACGTGCAGGGTGCTCTGGCTCCGGAGGCTGAGGACCAGAACCCAGGACATCAATAGGAAGATACGCAGATAAAAATGGTTGACCATTCTGTCTCTCGACCGTGCTGCCCACCGCACTGTCTTGCAGTCTCTCACTTGGACTACTTGCAGTGCTACCTTGCAATTCACCCTCCTTACATGCATGCAATCTGGGGACAGCTGGACGAGCCTCGCTCTTTTGGCTCGGCATGTTAAATGAGTTCTGATTGGCTTCGCCAGCTGATAATTTACCCTGTGTGGCTAAGGGGGTCATTTGTTCAACGGACGAACCCGAAAAGGCGGGATTCAGAAAGGGCATACCGTACGGAGTGAAGTAACTGTGAGGTCCAGTCGAAGGGAATGAATGTAACTGGTACTGATGATGTGGGGCTGGAACTCCATATGCTGGAGTAGAGAAATTACCCATCACAGGAGTTGAACCCGGAGGTCCATAAACAGGGCTCAACGAAATCAGGTCCGGGATATGGCTTGTACACTAGTCCCTCAGACGGTGACATCACGGGAATCAACCATTGTTGCCCATGTGGAGGATTGAAACACCACGGTCCAACATTAGGTTTACTACTCATAGATGGTGCCGGAGGATTGTCTGATAATGGTCAGACTGCTTGACGCTGGAACACCATTTTGCACAGTTGAAAGAGATGCCTTCCCCACAGTATTCTCAGTTGAGCATTCAACTATATGATCTGGCTTCTCAGAGTTGCCTTTGTTCTCCGGAATGCTTGGAAGTGCTTTAACCATACAGTCGAATGGGAGCTTCTTAGCAGGCGAAGAGTTCAAGATCGGAAGAGCACACGTAAGAAGCGTCCTCAACCATAAGACGAGGCATGCCAGCAATCAATCTCTGAACCTGATTAATGAGAAAATGTTACCCACAAACGCTTTATCACCGAAGTAAAGTCATAAGCAGAAGGCCAAGTAAAATAAATAGACTTCATCTCATCTCATATTAATGGTCCAGAGAACTATAAAAATTGAATTACTGTCCTCACCTTGATCAATCTATGCAACTCAAATACTTGAACAGCAAAAATTCTTTGTTGACTGTAAAGAAAGAAAAATTGGGTTAAACATGCACAGCAGAAACTTCATGCGGAAACAAAGACTGTGACATTGTGCACCACTAAAAGCTTCTTCAATATCATGAAGGATTCTCTAATTGCTGAACCACCTAATTTAAAAGTGTTAGAGATGAGGGACATTTACTAATATTCTTTGACCCACCCATCCATAATCCTGATCCAATTTTTCCATAGAGTCTGGTCATGCACACAATTTTTATAAATAGGATGAGGATAAGACTTGGTCCCACAAATTTTGCATGCTTTAATATCAAATTGAAATATTGTCTAAAAGCTTTAGTTAGAGAGGAGATGCAATAACATCGAAATAGTCCTCAAGAATGCAAAAAGCACTAAAGGAATGCAGAAAATAATGCTCTCAACCTGTCTAGGTTAAATTGCATCCATAGGTGCCAACTCATAACATCACAAAGAGTTAATACAGCTACAAATTTCTTCAAACAAGGGAAGTTATTTTGAAGTCTAAGGTAAAAAATGATCCAATGCATGAGAAATCGCCTCCTCACCTTGCATTCTTAGAATTTCTCCGACACCTTCATATAAATGGCCAGTAGCTTTAAAGCAACTTAGTCCTCTTAAAATGACTAACACAAAAAACAATTCCCACACAGGAATAGAAGGAACATAAAGCACATCAATAATTTTCAGGCCAAGAATGGAACAGTGGTTGCCGAGAATATGGACACAGAGCAAAGAGGAAAGAGTCACGTTCGTAGAATCACCCACATCTTTTTGTTTACTAGCTCTGGAAAGAAACACGGAATGCAGCCAATTGAGCTATTCCAATCCACCAGAAAGGATATCTACCCCACCCAGATTTTCTCCAAGAAGCATAGAAGCTAAACTGAGCATCTTTGCTGAAAGCTAAGAGCTTGCTCTACAGAGCATTATCTTAAAAGCTGGTCAACAAATCTCTTTCCCCGGGGGGGGGGGGTGGAGGTGGCCAAGAAATTAAAATTTAATACAACCACATATTCTCCCAAAAAGAGGAAAAAAAAAACAAAATTTAACACTTCACAATAATTTTTCTTTATATTCCCACCACACATTCTCCCAAAAATAAACTTTCAAAAATCAAAGTCTAAATAAAGATCCCCAGAACAAGGTCAAATTAAATTTGACTAGTAAGTAAAGAAGTACTTATAAAATAAATGCCTTTCCATCGATCAACACTGAAAGAAGTTACTTATTATGATATCATTAAAAGTCAAATTTACATTCAAAATAACCTTTTTTTTTTTTTACTTGGGAGTTCGGGGGCAAAAAAAAGTAACTTCAGCATGCTCATTGAGCGACTACTTCAAAAACATATTACCGTTATCAGAAACAGAATTTTATTGAACTCTTAGCTTCTCTGATAAGACAAACAAGAAGCAATCATTTCCTGGAGTCTTTTCCTCTACTCACACCAGACCACAAATGTATGTATCATTTACTTCCTACCTCCTCCAGGGAAAAAAAATTGGAGGAAAAATCCCGACAAGGACAAAATGAAAATAAAGGTTCACCAGACAACTCACCTTTGACCCAAATGTGTAATCACTCATTTGTCCTGCCCTGGTAGCTGAAGAAATGAAAATGCTCAGTTTGAATGAACCCTTAGATTCTGCACCAGTAAACCCACCCACTATTAAACCAAGCTAAGATCCATCTTCTCAAGACTCAAGTTAGACTAAAGCATACGCCGATAAGATGAAGAACATGTACTAGTTACTTTGTTCTAGAAGCTACTCTTTCGTGTTACCAAAACAAGTTATTTCCAGTTTGGGTAAGGATTCTTAAACTTTTATTTACAGGCGATTTTTGAGGAAAATAACCCCCTTAACTGAACATGATATAAACATCCTAACATCCTACGTCCAATGCTAGCTCGACTTTAACAACTAAACTTGTAACAAGTTGTTGGAAGACAAACAATAAAACCACCAAGCTTTCACATGCTGTAAGTACTAGCCGGAAGCACAAACCATCTCCAACCAAATTATACAAAACTTTCAAATATTAGGTTTGCATTGATTAAATCTCTACCCAATTATCATGTTATCAAATACCATTTAGTATCTTTGACGCTCATCTTCCGGTACATCGATTTATCCAAGCATATAAACTTTAAGACCCCAAGAAAACACACTACGCCAGTAACTTACCCAAGCGAACCGTTAACAAGTTTATCTGACTGTAATAAAGTTTCACAAGAAAGCACAAAGTTCATAAAAAGTTATGCCCTTGATCTAATTGGATAACAGTCAATAGATGGCAGCAAACATGTCGAAGGTGTCTTTTATCCACTAAGCAAGATTAAAAAATCCAGTATACAGAGTGCATCAAAATGAACATGGACCAATCTCATCAGCGCAGAATAACAGAACATCTCCAAGTCCATCTGGGTCTCCAGGGCAACACAGACTGACCATGTACTAATATAAAACTCACAGCAGATGTGAGTTTATTTTGAAGGTATGTGAACAGGAGGATTCAAGCAAACAAGTACTTGTGCAGGAGAGTATTAGTTACAGAGGTGGTTAAAGCAGTACTCGTTAAAGCTTTTTGGTCTTTACATATTTCCACTCAGCTCTCCACAGACATTGACATTTATTATAATTAGACACACAAACAGTATCAAAGTATCACCATACACATAAAACTACTAGAAAGTGCCAGTCTGACAACTAAATGATGAATTAGTATTTCATGCTTCCAAAGCAGGTTGTGCATAACATCTTAGAAGAACAGTTCTACAAGACTACCACTAGTCAACAATCCAGGTCATTACAGGTAAATTTCAAGGCTGCAGAAAGTACTACGGAACTTAGCTGGATAAACGTTATCAAAATGAAATTTCAATCATAATCTTCCAAACAACAAGATATATTGATACCATTAAGGGACAAACTTACTTGGCAATAGCTCTTCTGGCTTTCCAGAAATTTTTCAGACCTATTACTCCTACAATGTCATCGGGTGATATACCGTGTCCAAATACAGATTCCACTGCAGAATTCTCGTACACACTGTCTGCCTTGTCTGTATTTACCATCTGCAGTGACCTAAACGATCTGTCTTCCCGAGTATCTGTAAGTTTTCTAACATCATTCACCGTATTATGGCCTGATGAAAAATCCCTTTCTGGAGTAGAAGATTTTTCTTTATCTATGGCCATACTATGCTCCCTCAAAGCCCCATCTCTATGCACACTGGTACATTGTAGCTCGACACAAAGCGATGGGAGTACAATGTGACCATCCTTTAAACGCTCAATAGTATTAGCAGGACCTTCTCTTGGTTCAAAACATAAAGATGCATCAGTGTTATTACGAGTCATGTCAATTGCTGATGAACTGGAGATTGCTTTATCTACTTGATCTTGACCAGCCAAAAATTCTTTCTTGTTCACTTCCTTCCGGATTTCCCTTTCTCGTCTCAGACAGTGCCCAATCATGCTTATCTGTTTGTTTTTCTGAAATTTTGTTGAGTGGTTTGAATTGGGAGGAAGGGAGGAAGAAAATTTTGACCTATCCATGTCATTCACATAATACCCACTATCTTGACTTGTTCTAGTATGATTGAAGATGGGAACCCTAAAGTCCTCTTCATCTAACTTCTTTTTTCGAGCAACTAGAATTGTTGGAGCGCTCAACTCAGAACGTTGGCTATATGGCTTCTCCATTAGATGCCTATGAGGTAGCTGCTGTAAGGAAAGTGCAGCTCTCTCCTTTCTGGCTGACTGCGAACATCAGGATAGGCAGCAAAGTTAAGAAAAACAGTTTAAGCCAAAAAAAAGTTCAAACAAATACCCAATTCAGGAGGCAGAAAATCAGACATAGCTCCCATGATCTTAGGGGGACAATACCCTCCTACAGACAAAATATTAAGACGTCAAGTACTCCCAATTCACAGATGGTGATGGACTTGAGTTAACTTTACTTAAATGGAGAGCGAAATAGATAACAAATATCTTAGAAATCTAATAGACCATCACGTGGACTTAAAAGAAGTTTTTTTGTGCATGAACTTAAATTTTTGGAGGATGCTTCTATCTCCCTCTTAGTAGACTTGAAAGCGCAGACAGAATACAACAGCCAAGAGAAAACCAAAAATGCTAAATAATGTACTTTGTTTGGAATATATATGACAGAACAGGCATGGCATAGCATCCTAACACCATCCATAAATTATTTTAGATTCCCAACAGTTTAGTGCAAATTTGGACTACGGACTGTCTACATGAGCACATTGTTTCTCTAGACCAAATTCCAACAGTAAAATATACAGACTGGAATACAGAAGGCATAAAGGGAAAAATGTTAGTGCTCTTCCGATCTATTAGATTCTCAAGTCACCTGGCTTGAAGAAGCAGATGATACTGAATTGGAAGTGGTACTAGTGCGGTTTGTGGGCATAACGCCATGAATGAATCTCTGTGAAGGGATACTAAGCTGCTCGTAAAGGGCCATTTTGTTTCTTGGGGGAGCTCTTGGCCCTCCTTTTTCTGCATCATTCACATGAAGCCTTGGAAACATTGGCCCCATAATTTTCTCCTCATCTTTGCCTCTCTTCATCTTTCGCGCTTATCCGCTACAAGCCTATTTTTCTCTCTTTCACAGTTCAAACCAAGTTCTCCAGAATCTCTACCGAAAATCCCATGTCCCAGATAGCAAAATGAAGTATTTCTCCCAAAAGCCCGAAGGAATCTAAAACAAACCGTACTAAATAATATCAGAACTTTTAAAATATCAAAAGCCCAGATCATATCATATCATATCATTTGCTACAAAATTGTATTGAATTCCAGAAAACATCAACGTTCAGCTTTCTCCCTCAAAACCGTGAAAAAGCAAAGCAAGCGCACTTTGAGTAAAGCCAGATTCCCCACCAACAATGATTCTTGTTTTTTCCTCAAAATCAAAGATATCTAAACAATGTTTCAGAATATTCGAAGAAAATTACATTCAATTAATCAAAGAACTTTTTGAAAAGAAATGCAATGGGAGAGATCACAGATATAGAGGCCAAGAAAATTGTTTGGAAACTCGGAATTCCCTGAAGGGCAAAAATGAGATGAAACGAGACTGAACGAAATGGGGACGGGTGCAAAAAGTTCGATTCCTCGTGGACCCAGAATTGGATAGAAGTGAAGAACGTGGATTTTTGGAAGCTCCTAAAAGACAACTAGACAAGAAGACGTCATCACGTCAACGTGAAGAAATCTAGCGATTCATTTTTTTATTTTTTATTTTTGACCCTTTTTTTTTTCTTTCCTGTATGGTGCGTAATCATTTTCGTCCAATTGGAATTTGGACATTCTAATTTTGATTAAGCACTAGAGAAGGTCTAGTGATGATGTTACAATATCAAATATAGTGTAGTAGGATATGATTTGTGGAGCCATGATGTACTTACCAAATATATATTTTATTTTGGGTTAATTTCATAAATTGTTCATAATATTTGAGTTAAGTATCGGTTGAGTCAATAATTTTTTTTTACCTCCTGCTTCTCCAATATTTCATAAATTCGCACGAAAGATCTTTTTTTAAGGATTCTATCAATATTGACGTTAACTTTCTAATAAAATTACCGTTATACTCTTTAACTTTTTAATTTTAAAAACAAAATGTTTAAAAATATTTAAAATAATAAAAAAATTAAAAAAAACAAAAGAAACTCTGAAGAACATGTATATGCTAGTAAAATTTTTGGGGATGATATGGGAAAAAAAATTATGAATTAGATGCCACATGTGATTGTAGGCAAATTAAGATTTTTCATGCGTAGGTAAAGTAAAATTTTCGTTATCTTATTTTTATTCACTTGAAGTATGAGTGTGTTTGGACTCTTTGAATAAGGGAGTTTTTTCTTTTTCTTTTTTTTTTTTTTTTTTTTTTTTGAAAAGGAGTACGGGAGTTTTTGAGGAAGGAATAATTGTTTTCTTTTATAATGCCCGTTACTGGAGCCTTAACCATACATCGATCCTTTTCCATGGCGCGCGGTACAATAATCGGAACAAAGAGTTACAATCTTGTGGTGTTACAGTGTATTTGGCAAAATTATGAAATTAACATGCACATGATACAAATTTATGAATCTTTGCATTGGTCTTAAAAAAATAGTACATAAAAATTTACAATTTGACACCCCGTCTTACCTGTACATATCTAATCTGATAGTATATATATGCTAAAAGCATGTCTTACCTGTAAAAATTACTAAGAGAAATGATATTTGTACATATTCTATGTACACACCTCTTTGTATTTACGTCTAGTCTGATAGTATATATACTAAAATTACTAATAGCATTCCCCGGCAACTAAACTACAAGACACGGTAAGATCACTTTTTGGTGTCTGTCTTAGTCTTGCTTGAATGAGTAAATTGATTAGCAATTTGGTTGGGGAAAAAAAAAGAAAATTTATTAATCTTTTATCCAAACAAGGATGACACCAAGATTTAGAACCAAACAAGTGTCCAAAAATGACCATCGAACGTGTCAATATCTCATTTTATATATATAAACAACTCATTATACAGGAGTTCGTGATTGCATAAATAAAAATTTTCAACTTGAAGTTGCATATGTAATCACCACCCGACACGGCCGGTCAAGAGAGACGTGTAGAAATCCCTCTCATTCCCAAACCCTTGACTTGCATGTTTTCTTTTCTTCATTTTCTCCCACTTTTCCCATGTTTAATTGCTTTATTATTGATTTTATTCTGAATCTGAGTCAACGTTTCCCATCGCTCTTAAACCTCTTGGTCTCTGAAAATAAATTCAAGAAGAATGCAAAAATACTGTTAGATACATTTGATATACACTCAAGCACACAAAAATGTCACGCATGTGCATTATATCGCCATATATATAGTCGAGTGCGACCTTAGTTTTAATGATCAAAGGAGTACCTTCTTGGGAACTTTCTTCTCTCTCACCTCGTACCGTTCTAGAGTGAGATCACAAAGCCATGCTCCTGGACATACCAACTGCACTAGCACAAGAAGAAATCGTTTTTGTTGAAAAATTCTTGGATTTTAAAAGTGATTTCGACACGACTTGCTTAAGTAAACCACTAACCATGTGAAATGGATAACAAAATAAGAATTTACTCAGTACAGCTTTGAATTGCATAGAATCTCCATTATAATCGGTAGTGCAATTACGTAATAGCCATCTAGGGTGGAGGAAGTTCATTAACAGAATCGAGAGGAGCATTGAAAAAAACAAAAGAGACAAGGACTAAGGAGAAAACAGCCATTCAAAAATCCCCTCTTGAAATGAAATATGCTTACACCAGCATATATATATTTGTTAAATATCATCTTGGTAATTATATTAATAGCAAACTCACTCATTGACAACCATGTCCACCGTCTTGTATCCCACATAACAAAAATACACAAATCAAAGATTCTTTGTAATTAATCCATTATTATGTTGGCTTGACAGTGGGTAAAGATCAAAAGAGTGTGAAAAGCCTATTTTTTATGGAGCTAAATAACGTTTTATAAGAGAGCTCGACTACTAGTAACAGGCCATCACACGTATGAAACCACATGTTTTTGACTTAAATACTTGTGATTAGTAGTCGACTTCATATTATGCGGAGCCTTATTTGACTCCATAAAAAAATGATGTAAAGAGTTTAACATTATAAAGCCCTATTTAACCCTCATAGAAAAACGGGCGTATAGAGTTAAACAATAGGGACACCTAACATGGTGTACCCAATGAATTTCTATTCTGCACATCAAATGAATTTCAGCCATTCGTTAACATGCAAATGGATGTGTACCCTATCCTTGAGCATTTTCTAGTGTAGCATAAGGTGCCAAGGAGACATCTATTCATGTCCCAACTCCCAAGCCTACGTGGCTTGCAATTCCCAAACATTCCTTCATTAATTAATATGTAGTTTTTCAACACTCAGCACGTGTCGTCTATAGCACATAACGTATTATGTGATTATATGTACACAATGCAAACTTCTCTTGTGATTTCAAACAAGTAACACGATTAAGCGTCCTTTAAAAGCTAAGAAAAGTGACCCAAATTACTTTTCTACTAAAAAAATTCTTTTTCCTAGTCCTTTAAAAGCTAAGAAAAGTGACCGAAATTACTTTTTCTACTAAAAAATTCTTTTTCCAAGTGTCTACGTGTGTGATTACGATCAAATCAAATCAAATAATAATATAATATTGTTCATCAAAGTCTACTTTCCTTGCCAAATGGGTAAAATCTAAACATGCAAACACATCATCAATACAAAAATTGCATTCCCTGGACGTCAAACCACAAAATCCAGACTGAGCATTAACATATAACATTCGGTCTTTCTATGGTGTCCAAAGAACTGTGTGTCAACACATTATTATGTGTGTCGGACACCATAGAATGTACCTATAACATTCGTCAATTGCAATTTCAATGTCATCTAGAGGCTTAATTTTAAATTCTTAAGGAATCAATTTATTTACGTTAATAGATATTTCATTTACTGAAATCCATCATTTAATTTCATTTACTATCCTTCTGGTGAATATCGACTCTCCTTAGCGGCTCCTTAAAATCATTTCCATGGAGATGCCAAATTGGTGAATCGGAAAAGCATAACCACAAAAAATTAAAAGCATATTCTATGTATGCAAATCAAGTGATATAAGGGTCAAGGACATGTTTGAGGTAGAGCATCAATTATAATTTCAACTTTTTCCCCTTTCTGCATCAATCGACCAAGATTTTAACAACTTTGATATTGACGAACATATGAATTTAACTCCTTTTATCATTCCGCGCTAAAGACTAGTCCGTCTGAGTTATTAATAGCAAATAATAGAAAGCACCAAACACACCATTATGGATGGAAAAACTTACATTGACGGTACGCTGAACAAACTTGGCACGTTTCTTTGGTCTTTGGGGGAGTTTAGAACCTTTAATGGCCATGAAATCCTCTTCTTTTTCCTTGTTTGTCAAGGCGATCACGAACTTAGGTGGCCAAACCGCCGGAATAGCGTCACTTCCCGAGGATGAGCTGCCTTTCTTGCCATCTGCCGCCGTCTCTGATGATGCCGACCCACGACTTCCGCCATGGTTGTCATTGTTAATTTCATTATTCCGGTGATGTTGGCGGTGGCTATTGTTATTAGTAGGAGTGTCTTTCTTGTCCTTCCCACCTCCGCCTCTATCAGGGGAAGCTAACTTCCTTGCCCCGTTAGTTTGTCCCCTCGTACCCATTGAACTCTCCAAATTCCTAAGGATCATAAAGCGCATAAAGAACAAAAAACACTAAAAATTGACAGCAAAATAACAACAAACAACAACTTCTGTAAACGCATTGATTCCGAGAATAACTTACGGCACAACCCGCAGCACATCACATGTTACATGTAATAATCAGTAATCACAAACATGCATATGATTAATGACCAAAAAATAAAAAATCAACAATAATTTTTCAAAGAAAAATTTTGGATAAGAGATTAAATTACAGAAATAGCCTTGTGGGCTTACTCAAGAAGTAGAGAAATTGTTAGGGGAAGGCATGATTTTCATCCAGTTTACTTTTTTTGAGGTGTTGGGTAGAAGGCAAGGGAGGAAACAACAGTTATGAGTGGAGAAAAGATCACTAAGGTCTTGTGGCAAATCTTGTGCCGTCCGATTGAAATTGCTAGCACCCGATTGAGATTGAATTACGTGTCCGGTATCCCAAATCCAAATGCTGTTTGGATCTCTGACAACAGCGCTTGGAAAAAAGAAAGGAATTGAGAACAACGTGGCCCGCCACGCCCAAAAAAAAAAAAAACCCCAAAAAAGAAAAAAAAAACGAAAAAGATAAAAAAAAAAAAAAAACGCACGCACAAAGATAGAAAGAATGACTTGTTACAAGACTTTAGAAGGATAAATTCTGAAGTACACGCGAAACTAATACATGTAAGATGGGAAAACAAAGCCGTAGAATTTCAAGCCGGAGTTATGAATCACTCCTTTTGTGGAACATGTTCTAATACTTTGTAAATAGATGACTGATGAAATAAAAGGAGGAAATAGAGTAAGAAAATTAGATCATGTAAAACAAGAAAATATACGATTCAAGACCTATGTAGTCTAATAATATCTTAATTAATTTCAAATCGTAAAGTCCCTTACCTTTCTTTTGTAATATAAAAAAGAAAAAAAAAAGAAAATATAAGAAATATTTTCTTGAAACATACCTTAATTCATGTCATAAAAGGGATTCAAAGACATGCATTGAGGACTGACAAACACAAAAGAATGATGTTAATATATTGATTTGCGGAATACATGAGGTCAAGAAAATTCTGGAGGTCATTCATTCATGATGGAAACATGAAATAAAATAAAAAAGGCGCTGTATTCAAAGGGAAAAAAATTATAAAAAATAAATAAAGTTACTATATGAATTCTTTCCCTATTATAAATATATATAAACTTTATATTAATAATAAAAAAATTTATATTCTCCTACAGTTAAAAAATTCTACTTCAAGGCAGGTCCTAATTATGAGCAAGCAAGGTACAATCATAATAAAGATTCAAGGAAAATTGTATAAAAGCATTTATTATTATTATCATTAGTATTATTTTTTACTGAATGTCATCAGAACAAATATTCCATCTGTCCCACAAAGATATTTTCCTTTCATTTTTCACATATGTTAAGAAAACATCATTTAATGCCATTGAAAATGTACAAATTAATATATATTTCTTAATATACACTTTGACTTATTTAATATTTCACTTTAATTGTTTTTTGTTATTGATTATTATATACTACAAATGAGGGTGTACTAGAAAACTAAAAAATTAACTTAAGAAATGAGAATATAATTTGAGACAGATAAAAAAAAAAAAAAAAGGAAGAATGTCTTTTTAAGATAGAGAGAAAAGCATAAAAGCATTTAATATAAGACTGATTAAAAAAAAAAGAAAAAGAAAGAAAATTGTTGAAAAACCTTCACATCTTACCCGCAATCATCTCCCTACCTGAAAGTTCGTCTGAATCGTCCAAGTTTTAGGTACCTTCATTTGACTATTAGAAAAGATAAGAAATGGTCAAATATTACATGTATAATAAAAAATTGCAAAATGAAATTACCTCAAAATCCGAGGAGACGGAGAAGCCGGACGCTGACGGAGATTCAAATGTCCTCCACCATTACTTTTCTTAACGTGTTGATTCAGATTTGAATCCTTATAATTGTTGTTCTGATCCGGCTTAACCACGCGTTGGTCGAACCGAGATGTGGACCCCTGAACCGGGGACAAACCGGCCAAGCCGCTTTACTGTTTCGGTCTTTGACCTGGGACTTCATGCACCGTAGCCTTTTCCGATTCCCCCATTGCAATACGAAGTCAGACGACATCATAGCCGGCGACCTCGCCTCGGACTGATTATTTATTTCCATCTAATCTTGGCTCTAGCTTTTGTTCATCAATCATATCAGGTTAAGGTTTTGTTGATGAATTCATTTTCCCCAGTTAAAAGTAAGAAGAACCTACTGACATTTCGGAAATAAGAGAGGAAATTACTGTACCATTTGATGGATTGTAAATTTATTTTCCTACACTGGGAAATTGTTAAAAACAGAATAAAGGATGTGGGTAAATTTAGTTCAGGAATTTTCAGGCGGTGAATATTTTGTAAGATCCTGTGGCTGTTCCAATTCTCTGCAATCAAGTAAGATGTTCAAATTCAAGGAAATCCAGTCCCAAGTTTCGGAAGAACACTTGAAAAGACGCACGAACTGTCAGGATTTGATATGAAAAATCGAGAAATTTTAGTGAAGAACACGTGATTGCAACTGATAAACGAATTCAAAGAAAAGAAGGTCAGACTGGAAACACGGCTAGAATGCGACCATATTTATGGCATTACCTGCAAGTTTTCAGTCTCCCGTGCCTGATTACGAATTGGAGCAGCAAAATTCTTAGCAATCAAGAGAAAATCCAGAATAGGAATCAGATTCACTTGAGAATGAAAAGGATTAACTCCTGAAACAGAGTCCCTGAATCTGCATCCACAGAACCCCAAACTCCATGAGCCCATTGTACAGGTTGTAGTTTACAGATTCTGATCTTCTTTACAGTGATAGATTCATACCTTATGGCCTTTGATTTTTCATTACAACGTCGCCGATTAACCTGCCAGAGAATTTTTGTAATGGTGAATTGACCTCAGATGTAAAACTGAGACACCATGACTTCAAAGCAATTTCTTCTGCTGTTCAAATTACCTTACATGTTGATATGCCACTAAAATATGAAGAAACCGAAGCTCGGATTCACTTAATACCTCTGTTTCCAACGTTGAAAATCTGCCAAAAGTAAAAGTGTTAACGGAACTCGTAGGTGGGAAAAAGCTCTAATTACAAATATGAGTAGATTACCCAATAAAAACTTGGAAATATTGAAATCCTGTTGCTGTTGCAGTTACAGATCCCAGACTCGAATTGATTCAAAGAATTTAGATCGAAGTGCAAATTTTCACAATCTGGAATCTATTGCACAACTTCAGTATCCTTTCAATAGCAAACCTAATCCGCTGGAAAAATGTGCCTATAATTCAAATATCAGAACCATATTACTTGTAAAATTCAGTAATCAAACTCCATGAGTCAAGAACAATGGATCTTTCAAATCCTCAGATAATCTGATGATGATAAATTCAGTGCATTCCCACGCAGGCACGCACCAAAATTTCCCAGAAATTTCTCTAGAAGAAAATTTCAGAGGGAGGGCAGAGTATTCTTTCCTCTTCCTGGGCCAGTAAGAAAATCCAAAGTGTCTTACTTACCATCAAACCCCACCATTTTCATTTCGTAATGATACTAGTATACAGCTATGCGCCGACCGTAAATGGAATAGAAGAGGAGAAATGGAGAAAAAGATTATTTTGAACAAGAAAGAGATGAATAGAAGGGGCTGATGAATGTGATATAATTGTGACATACATGACATCTCTCTTTCTTCATTTTATTCTTTTTTTTTTTTCTTTTTTAAGCTATGGGGGCGAAAACCTCTCTTATGGTCCATCGGGCCCCCTATTTTTATATCATCCCATTTTCACTATGCGATGCGTACAAACAGTAAGAATGGAATAAATGAGAAGTGGTACGACATTTCAAATTTTATTTACCTTTTTTATTTTACATGGCTATCTAAACTTAAGAGCTAATTTATATATGAACTAAAAGCCAATGGTGGAATAATCAAACCAAGGTCAAATTTAGACTAAGATGCATTAATTTAATTTTAGGGATTACCATTTAAGCAATTAAATAAATTTGAGATTTATATGGAATTATATTATGAGTTGGTAGTTTTAATAAAATAATCGATGAAGTTAGGGAATTAAATGAAGAAAGCAAAAAGTTGAGGGACTTTGGGTGCAATTTTCCTAAGTCTCTAGATAATTCTTTGGCATTTTAGAATAATTATTACATACATAACACACAAACACACAAGCTGGGAATCGAAGTTGGCCGAGAAGAAAGAGAATGAAATGGAAGAAAAGAATTGGAATGGAAGAAAAAGGAAGATGAGGAAGATTCAGACCAAACTCAGAGTCTGTTCATGAAGTTCTACTATTTTGCCTTGATTTTTAATAGGTAAGTGGAGCTTTGATTTTACATTATGTCTAATTTGAGTTTTTGACATATATGATTTCATGTGAAGAATTTTAAAGGGGATAATGATTAATTTGTTAATATAAATCACATATGTTTAAATTTCTTGAAATATATGAATGACATGAGATTTTAATATTTGAAGTTATTGTTTTAACTTAAGAAATTAATTAAGTGCATTTAGCTCTTTTTACTTTGTCTTATGTTAGAGGATGTAAATATTAAGGTGATTAATAAAATAATTTTATGCATAGAATTATGATGTATGTTGTTCTACCCTTCAACTTTAGAGGGTCATAACTAATAGTAATGTTGAAGTTTAGCAAGATACAATTTGGAAAATGATCTCCTATGTGTTATCCATCATCCGGAATTCGAATGACACTGTTTGGAGACCAATAGGAGTTTTTATGACACGTTTTGTGAGAATGGATAGATAGACCCGATAACAGATTTTTGGTAGGTGGAAAAATATTTTGGTATTTCTAACGCAGTTTTCTTGGGCTCAGTTTCATGTATGATGAACTTATATGTGTTTTCTACCTTCCAGGACAATCTCATAAACACATAACACCGTTCTTGATTCTAAAATAGTTTTGAATATACATTGCCCAAATAGGAAAACTTAACAATCATTGTTTGAAAAGTTGAATTAAGTCTTGATTCAATAAGTGATGTACGTATTTGACGGAAGAATTTAGTTAAGTGTAGAAATGAAGAGTAATTATTGAGTTTTCTAATTTAGTATATAATGATGAAGATGATTACTTGAACTATAAAATCTTTAACTAGTATATAAGTTAGAAAGAAGATAAATATGATTGAGTAAGGATAAGTAAAAGAATTGAGTTATATGTGTGAATTGAGAAATAAAAATGAATTAAACGTTAAGTAGAATTTTTATATAATGTCACAGGAAATGATAAAGATCAAAGGAAATGAAACACGAAAATATGCTACTTAACCGGTGAGTGCAGATTTTTCTCTTCATTTCTTTGTAAACGAAATCATATTATGCTTTAATTTACACATGAACTTATAATGTTTCATGATGATTACGTATTTCCATGAATTTTCCCAAGAGTTGATACTTTATCGAGAAGAGTTCATTTGGATTTTTTTATGTGATATTATGCTTATGATTTGTAATGTTAGATTTGAAATGTGGTTTATGATGTATGAAAACTCAAATTTGTATCAAATGTTATGAATATGCCGCCTGCGGCTGAATATGCATATGGCTCAAGCTGACAAGATGAACGCTGCCCAGGCGAAAGGGCCTATTATGCTAGCTATGGTTCAAGTTGGTTGTTGTGCCGCATAAGGCGAAGGAGTCATAAGGTACCCATGGCCCAAGCTGATATCTACGCGCGTATGACAAAAAATGAATATGGTTAGATGATGACATGAGATTATGAATACTCTTTTCGGTGAATTTTATGATGGTTATTAAATGAAATGATGTTCATAATGTTCTCTAACATGTAATAATTTTATCAATGTTGATGTTATATTGGAATTATATTTCAAATTATGAAAGTCCCGAATTGATTTTTACATTTTATTCGAGATTTTGTAAATGTTATATTTCGACTTTTCAAAGCATGTTTAATTACAAAACCTAATTCACTTGAGATCGGAAGCTCATATATTTTCTCAATGATTTTCTTACTAAGTAACAATTAGAGTTTGGACAACTTGTTATAGCTGAGCCTGCTGTTTCAAGAATACTAACCACCACATAGAAATTTGTTATAAGGTTTTATGTATTATGATTTATAAATTTTGATGAGGTTAAGCTTACTTGTAAGTATTGGGTGTTCTTGTGTGAAATTGAATTATGTTCAGTTTTAATATATTTCTTCACTTATATAAAGTGGATATATTTATCATGATGGTAATTATTATATTGTGAGGTGTTAATAGATTTGAAGTTGGGAGTTTATACAAGTTGGTTTTGTTATTAAATTATGGGAGATATTTTCAAAATTTTTCTAGAATAATTAGCATGTTCACGAATCTTGACGATAAATTCTAACTTTTAGTTGGAATTTATCGTCGGCACACATCACATTTCAAGTAAGTTAGATGTACTAGGAGTGGGGCGTGTCAAGTGAATAAATAAGATATTTTTCAAGTAGAAAGAGATGAATGGATGAGGGTAAAGGGTGGTTTTTCTATAGAGTCTGTTGGGCATCATCTTATGGTGTCTAATTGATTATATGGTAGGATCTCATTCGACATATCGGGGTATCCATCTCATAATTTGTCCAATAGATTCCATAGAATATGTGGGGTAAAGAATGACATACTACTCTAAACATATTTGTGGCATACATGATATTTACTTTTTTCTTGAACTATAGGGGATAAGACATTCCTTATAGTCGATAATAAATCTATCGATATACAGTAGGGGCCAACTGTAAGAATGGAACCGAGAGTCAGGAAAAAAGGAGGTGGAAGATGACTTTAAAGAATAAGAGATGAATGGAGAAGGATGGTGTGAAGTGCGGCATACATGACAAATGTATCTGTAACATACATGACATTCTTCTTTTGAGTCGTAGGAAAGTTCCTTATGGTCGGCAATTAATTAATTCAAATATTAGAAAAAAAATTATATTTACGTCACCTTTAATTTTTTTATAGAGTCCATTAGACACCATCTTATGGTGTCCAATGAAATTCTGCCACATAATCTATTGGACATTATACATTGTGTCAAATGGACTCCATAGAATGTGTGCAGTCACCTTGTGGTAATTTTCGATTATCAATGTTTTAGTCCTAAATATTTAGCTCCTTGTGCAATGGCCAAAACATATGATTACTAGAATACCATTTGAATTACTAATTGCAGGTGGAAGGAGAATGGGGTGGAGAATTTGAGAAGAAAAGGGAAGAAATGTGACATACAAGATACGAAAATTGTGACATACAGAACTAACCTTTCTTTTACTACGGTAGGGGAGAAAACCTTCTTACGGTTAGTAATTAATAAAAAAATCATTCCTTCCGCCCCGCAAATATATTCTCTCTTCCATTTTTTTACATGGATTAAGAAATTTTAGTTATGTTGTTAAAAATGTACAATTTAAGAATATATTTCCTAATATACTTTTTGATTTATTTAATATTTCACTTTAAATCTTTTTTATTATTAGTTAGTACCATATACTATAAATAAGGATATTTTAAAAAACTAAAATTTTAAATAAAGAAAAATAAATATAATTTGAGACCAATAAAATATAAATAGGGAAATATCTTTATGGGACTGGGAAAATACTTATTTAAGTAGTTATTCTATGATTGAATTAATGAAAACCTAACTTCCTCGCGTAATAATATGAAAAAGGAAAATAAATTTTAATCCATACAGGGCCCAGCGCTGTAGTTGTAAAGAGTAGAGACACGTTGACTAGAATCAATTGCCTGATATACACACACATATATATATTGAAAGGGTCAATTGCCTAATATTAACACGAAGTAATGTATACAAAATTTGTATACTTTACATAAATGCCTCTAGTTCCATCTTTTTTGAAAGAATTGTGCTATTAAACAAAAATACATATAAAAATTCTAACAAAACTGACACATGATACAATCTTATTTTTCAATAAATCACATCACTTTTACATCAACACTAATCACATAAAACACATGTCAATTTTGTCACTATTTTTATTTATTTTTTTGTCTAACAAGAATTATTCTTTTGAAATGACAGCTTTGGATGTGTGTATAAATATAGAATTATGTGTATAAATTTTATATACTTTATATGTATAAATAGCACTGCTCAATATAAAAATAATAATAAATGATAAATAATAATAAATAAATGACAAAATTTATCGCCCCAACTTGCCCCTAAACATCTAGCTGATCAACATTTGGTGGATCACGGAGCAGGTTATGGCTGATTCGTCCTATTGATTTGCCACCCTCACTGGAGAGAAACTTGTAGAACAGATGTACATATCCTATAGAGTATAATTGACTAATAATATACACGCATCCCTTTATGTTTGATGAGAAAAACTTAGGTGCATCTATATGGTAAATTTACGTGGAGAGATGTATGTGTATTATTGATCAGATGAATAAAAATAAATGAATGATGTCAATTTTAATGACCTGTCTAATTTTGTAAAATATAATTGATTGAAATATAGAAGCCTCAAACAGGACACAATTTAGTGCATGTTTGATTCAATTTATAGTAGTTGATTTATAAAGAGAAATTATAAAGATGTGAAATGAGTGGTGTAAATTTAATAGAATTTTGAAATTGATGGTTATAAATGAGTAGTTATCAAATCAGTAATCAAATCAGTGGTATGTGAGATTATAACGTGCTTAGATAAAGAGGATCAAACAGGGCCTTAATTTATTCAGACATATGTGATATTTATTATTTAATTTTAACTTCACAACAAAATGAAATCAAAAGACCAAATTGAATTAATTTGGAAAACACTTACTAATAGATGTTTAAGTGGAAAACACAAACGTTTGAGCGGAAACTATGCGTGGTCCACTGGCACGCTACATAGGTGTTAAACGAGAGATTGAGTTAGTAAACTTGATGTAATTTATCAGGATCATGTTATAGGTTCATTAGTTTGCATTTTCTTGAATTGTTAAATGAGAGAAACTTAAGTGCAGCATATATATATATATATCATATATGGTACATCTAACTAATAATACGTGTAGGATATATATATATATATATATATATATGCTGTATTTACGTTTCTCTCTTGAAGATACCTACCTCGGATCAATGGATAAAAAATGTTTATTTTTATTACCAATCAAAAGTATGGGATATTGAAATTACCAAATATATAAAGATTAAGAGTATAGTCCTCTTTTTTGTTATATAATACAATTGAGAGAACTTTAGGGGGAGGGTATCAGTATAAACTCAAACCTAGACATTGTTTTGTTAAGGAGCGTTTTTTAACATTTGAGCTATCACCCTTTTTGCTTGTTTAACAGCATAATCTTAGACAACACCAGTTACAGAATTAAACTACAAAGATATAAACCAATAAACATAAGGGTCTGTTTGATATCGTTTATAATTAGATTGTGTTATAATATATTTTGAAATATGAATTTTTGTGACATGTGACTTAATTTGATTAATTAAATTTTATTGAAAAGTGAAAAATTATGATTTGATGTGATGGAACTGTAAGACATTTTTGTTATAATACGAACCAAACGGATTATTATTAATATAAATCCATTTAGGTGATAAAAGAATGTATTCTTATTATTTATTCTATTCGATTAGAAGTTCTAGAAAATTTGTTAACGAGTCCTAGACAAGTTGGATAAGTTGAGACAGGGGGTTCTTAAAATCTCAAATTCAATTTTTACCAAACGCATGTTACGTGGGTTTTTGTAACATTATCGTTGGTTTGTTTATTTATTGTATGAGTTCATTTAAATGTAATTCTATATATGCATATATACTACTTGTACCACACCAAAAAGAACTCTAATACTCCAACTCGGTACCATAACCAATTAATAACCCATGCATGAGTTTTGGACTCAAATTAAACAATTTGAGACTCCTAAATTCACACATGAGTTCTTAATATTGAGTTGAACCTGTAATTTCAAAAAAAATGCGCATTAAAAATATTTGAAAAAAGAGTGCAATAAAATTTTTATTTCCATCGAATTATCGAGCGGCGCGCGCTTTTCCATTTCCGGCTAGGTTTTAAGCACCAGTTTGGCATATAAAGCTTCAGTCGATTATAGAAATAACCCAACAGCCAGAATATATAGTCGAAAGTTCAGGTATATCTCCACAAGAACAAGAAAAAACAACACTTTTAAGTTTTTGCAATTTCACTTTCGGTGTTACTTTGTGTTGTTTCTTGTTTATCTTTTGACACTTGGAAGGACAATCAAATTTCTATATTCACTGATTTGATAGTTTATTGGCCTACTTTATATCTTTTTTGCAGGAAGGGTATTATTATTTTGATTGTTTGTTCACTTAAAGACAATTTATTATTTTGTTGGGTTCTACTTTGCGGTTTGGTTATTTCTTGCATGTTATTCGTATAATCGTATTGGTTATTTAGTTTAATATTTAGCTCAATCGTCTTAATTTAGTTCCTCCATTTGGTGCTTTGAGTTTTGTTATAGGAATTTGTAAGAACTAGGAAGAGACAGAATGCAGGCTTGTAGTGGAGCTGGAGTTATGGGTTCCATTCAACAGTCTGTTTGGGGCAAGGAATTGATTTTTTTCTCGAAAGGAGTTGGTATTGATGAATGCCGAAATCATGTTAAATTGAGTTCAGTTAAACCCTGTAGGTCATCTAGGCTTGATGGGAGCTTAGTCTCCGGGAGGCCACCCTCTTCAGTGTCTGTTCCGCTGCCTGAAATTGGAGGTATTTATGAATCTGCATTTGGTAATACAACTGTGTTATTGTGCATCGCAATAATGTGAACTCTTATGATATATACTTGCATACTTGAGGAAATTTAGCTGGCAGTTTTCTAGTTTAATTCTGAGGTTGTTTATCAGTGAATGCAGTTGTATCTACCTAATTGGCATGTCCCTGGTCGAATTTGATTAGTCTGTAACTGCCAGCTACTCCTTTCACGTCTACCTGAAATCATCTTATTATATTTGTATGTTACATCAGTTGAAATCTGATTTCCTCAAACATCTATTTTGAAGCTCATCCGTCATCACCCACTTAAGCTGTTAGAAATGAGATTGTTACCCAGCGAGCAAAATTTGCTCGTAATCCTTTAAGTAATGTAAGATGTTTTTCTCTGTTACGGAAAATGTGATTCACAGCACATATATGTGCTCCTATAAGGAGTTCAAATACAAGTGCAATGTTGATTGATCATCAGTATTATTTTCCCTGTGCAGGAAAACTCTGTACTTTGTCATATTACAAGCTTCTTCTCTCTCTCTCTCTCTCTCTCTCTCTCTCTCGGTGTGTGTGTGTGAGAGAGAGGGGGGTTTCATTTTCTTTCTTGCTGTGTAATCATATGTAGGAAGTTATTGGTCGAGGAAGATCGCTTGTATAGGTTCAACGAACTTTGCAAACTAACTTGGGAGTGAAAAACTAGCTTTTCCCTGTTTTCCCCCTCCTTCACCATTAGTTTCCATGAGAGGACACTAGTACTTTGATTGACAGTAGATATACAATTTTTTATCTACACGCTCCATATGAGTTTTTAATTGCAGGATTTATTTACTGCTATGAATTAAATAATTAGGGGCTGAAAGCAGCTTTGCTGACTATGGCCTCAGTGAAGCTGATCCTGAGGTTCGTGCCATTATTGACAAAGAGAAAAACCGTCAGTTCAGAAGTTTAGAACTTATTGCTTCAGAGAATTTCACGTCACAAGCAGTGATGGAAGCAGTTGGTTCCTGCCTTACAAACAAGTATTCCGAAGGATTACCAGGAAAAAGGTAAGGCATACAAACATGTGTTGGAATGGAAGAAAAGGTGTAGAAATAACCATTTGAGTGTAATTGTTCTTTTTTGTTCACAAAAATATTGAGTGATCCAGGTACTATGGTGGCAATGAGTACATCGACGAACTAGAGATTCTATGTCAACAGAGGGCTTTGGCAGCATTTAGCTTGGATGCAAAGAAATGGGGTGTTAATGTTCAGCCATCATCAGGTTCTCCAGCTAATTTTGAGGTTTACACTGCAATTCTTAATCCACGTGACCGCATAATGGTTAGTTCTTTGCTGTCTTGTAGCCATTTGAATCAATGTTGACTTCCTTATATGGCATAATGGTTATTTACTTTTTAGATTTGCCTCCATTTTAGGGGTTGGACTTACCTCACGGAGGACACTTATCCAACGGGTTCATGACTCCCAAGAGACGAGTATCTGGCACATCTATTTACTTTGAATCCATGCCATACCGGCTTGATGAATCTACAGGTTCTGCATTTTTGTTATTACAGTTAGAAGTCTGATTTCACTTACAAACCATTAATATTTATTGATTAGAGGTTTTCTTAGACAGGCCTTGTTGACTATGATATGCTAGAAAAGACAGCCACTCTCTTTCGACCAAAACTTATAATTGCTGGTGCCAGTGCTTACCCTTGAGATTTTGATTATCCTCGCATGAGAAAGGTACTGTTAAATAGCACATTTGGCCAGGCTTAGAAAAAGTTAACATTATTTCTAACCGACCTTTTATCTGTGATAACTTCTTGTTTCCTCCTTTTCTTGATTGGGAAAAGAAGTTGCTCTTTTTCTTCTCTAATGTACCCTTTCCCTATTGGGAAACAGCTGACCTAGTATCTTGCTTAGTTCCAACAGTTAAGAATAAAATACGTTACATATGTTAGAAACTTATTTACTAAGTGAACCTTTTAAGCTTAGCCAAACATGTTGTATCTTAGATGCTTGGTCATTTGCCTTGTTTCATCATCTAATATTAATTCTTTGTCTTAAAGATTGCTGATGCTGTTGGGGCTTTCCTGATGATGGATATGGCTCACATTAGTGGATTAGTTGCTGCTTCTATTGTTGCCAATCCTTTTGAGTGTTGTGACATTGTCACGAGCACAACACACAAGGTATGTCTGGTTTCTGAGAGTCTATAATCCGGAAGGTTATAATTTGGTTCTTGTATTGAGGAATTTTCATCATAGGGTAACTTTTATAACGAGCATAAACTTCCATCCATAGTTGATGAATTGGTACTGCGACAGGATGAGCCACCAGGTGATTGGGAAATCTTTGGAAAAATGTAATAAGACGTTAATAAAAGCATGATATCTTGTTTGCTTGTTGAAAATGGTTGTGGTTCTTGCAATTATGTTCCTTGTCAAAAGAACATAGTTGCCAAACACCATTGCTTCGTCTCTGTTGGCTAATTCATATTTGTTCACTTGGTTTGATTGTATGCCGGTTTGGTTTGGCTTGGTGGCTAGCCGAGATATGAAACAATAGTTATATTTTCCCCTCAAAATAAATAAATAAATAAATAAAAGCTTGAAAATGCAGATATTAGACACATTTTCAAATTGCATTCTAATCCTCACGTCTTCCACCCTCCCCAATTTTTTCATTCAATTTGGGCAGGAAGGAAACACTCAGTTGACTTGTGAGTAAAATCATTCATGATTTATGATGATTGGTGCATATGAGTCTGTGACATGAGAAGAAGCTTGGATTATCTGGGCAGTTGCACATAATCATATTCTGTTAACCAGAATCATAGGGTGCTCTTATTGATGCAACTGCCATAGAATGTCTTCCAGGCTCCAGTTTAGTATATGTAATTGCTCTGACATGGACACATTTCCTCAGTCACTCAGGGGTCCAAGGGGTGGTATGATCTTTTTCAAGAAGGATCCTGTTCTAGGAGTCGATCTAGAATCTGCCATCAATAATGCTGTTTTTCCCGGTCTGCAGGTCTGTGAATTCTCTTCTTTTTGATTATTACGCTTACACTAGTGAAATAAAGTGTGTAACGTCTGATAAGGAGTTGATAGATCTTTCTCTCTACTTGATCAGGAGGTCCACATAATCATACGATTGGCGGATTGGCTGTCTGTTTGAAGTATGCAAAATCACCAGAGTTCAAGGCTTACCAAAACAAGGTACTGCATTCCCATATTTTGGCCAACATATGGTCCCAGACAAATTCATCTTTTGATGCTACCAATCTGCCTTGTAGGTGGTCTCTAACTGTAGAGCTCTTGCTAACCGGTTGATGGAATTGGGCTACAAACTGGTTTCTGGAGGGAGTGATAATCATTTGATTCTTTTGGATCTCCGTCCATTGGTTCATTTCTTGCTATTATTTTCAAAAGTCTCATTTCAAAAATGCCAAATTGCTTAGATAAAACAGTGAAATAGAGCGAAATTACTGCATGAGATTATATCACTTATTATATGAGTAATAAAAGATTACTTCTATGGGCGACCCGTCAAGATTGGCTTACGTAATTGTTTAACTGTTATTTTCCAATACCAACATCATTCTTTTTATTAGTTTTCCCGAGCGTTTTTAGTTCAAAAACTTGTTACTTTAAAAGTAGCTTGGCCAAATGTTGCTATTAGTTAATTTTCCTTCGTTTGTAGGGAATTGACGGTGCTAGAGTGGAGAAAATTCTTGACATGGCATCAATTACCCTTAATAAGAATTCAGTACCTGGTGAGTCTACTCAAAAAAGAATTTCTTCTGTATGCTTGTACCTGCTATCAATATCGAAGGCCCGTCAATGACTCACGTGCTATACCCATTTTTGAACTTACAGGTGATAAGAGTGCACTAGTGCCTGGTGGCTGGTGGTATACGTATAGGATCGCCTGCCATGACTACCCGAGATTTTACCGAAAAAGAATTCATTTTAGTAGCGGACTTCATCCACGAGGGTGTTCAGATTACTCTGGAAGCGAAGAAGTCCATTTCAGGCTCTAAGCTCCAAGACTTTATGAAGTTTGTAATATCCCCCTACTTCCAATTGATGGATAGGGTGTCAGATCTTCGTAAAAGAGTTGAGGCATTAACGGCTGGATTCCCATTGCCTGGCTAGTGAAGAACATGGTGCAATAATATATATTTTTTTTCTTGAAAATATGGTGCAATGATCTTGATAGGACAAAATAAGTTAAAATCTTGATACATGTCTTTTCAGCTTTGAGAAATGGATTTTTGAAGGCAAGAAACAGTAGTTTAGAATGGTTAGTGCAATTACATTCTGTAATATGTACTATGTCATGTTAGAAAATAATATATGAAGCTTGCAGAAATTCTAATTATTGCTCAACCATTACGGTGGAAGTTTCATGTACACTGCATTAGAAAATAGAAAAAGGCCTGGCTAGGGTACTCAAAAACTACAAGATTTTCAGGTCATAAGACAACTCAGGGATAATGGACTCTGTACTCTAGACGCGATAACCAGTCAATGTAAATCCTCTTCCAATTATCTCTCCAGCACAAAACCAAGCATAACATTCCAACCCGAAAAGGGCAGCAATGCCAGCATCCTCAATCTTCAGCTCATGCCTAAGCTTCAACGACTGCTTCACATAATCAAGTTCCTTCCAGAAAGATCGTAACGAACAGGAATGCTGTTTCATATGAGCCGAATTAGCATTTGCATAAGCGTGGTTTGATAAACCAGAAGAGAAGATTCTGAACTAGTATATCTCCCACAAAAGTACTCCTAGTTAAACATGCAATTGATCTTGTTTTGTATTAAGAATCTTCCAAAGAAAAATTCTAGATTGCCTAGCCAAATATGCTCTAACCCGTCAGAATTTTCTCGCCACTACTGGTTGTTTTTGGATTGGAAACAAAATATTCTATCGAATAATACATACAGAGCCAAAAGGCTAACCTGGCAATGCGAGTATAGAAAAGCTGGTTAGCCAAATTCTGGCAAGTTTCTACAGTAGGTGGCTGACGGATGTGTTGCTTGTTCTTCTCGATCAATTGCTTATAGTAAGCACTTCCATTCATCAGCAATAAGTTTGAGATCTCAGTAGCCTTTGCTCGTAGTTGATGAAGTTTCGACATTGTCAAATCCTACATGACTCCCGCAAAAACCGGAGTAGTAAGCATCAAAATGTAAGCCAATACCGAGAAGTTGGTCCTTAATTGATTCACTAGCATCTTTCCAACACAAAATAGTGATCAATCACCAGGTATATCTTCAGAAAACTATTCTCAGAACAGCAGAACAATAATATTTTTTGCTATTGATCTTCCCAGCACAAATATCAATGAATCTCAGGCTTGTCCTTAAAGAAAGAAAATTTTGCATTCCTTGAGGAAACATGCAATAACTCTTGAACCTAAACGAAAAAGAGATGTAACTGGAAGCTGAAAAGCAGATGCTAATTCATGATCTAGCATATACACTATGAAATTTCACTCATGATTCTACAAGAATTTTATGAAAGCCTTGGCTGGAAGTTCAATTTTCCCAAAATTTATCATAATTTTTGGCCCATGCAGCGCAAATCAACATGTTCACAAATTGGACTAAAGAAGGAAACAGAAGAAACCAAACACATAACAATGAGTCGAAAGCAATGTTCACATATAATTAATGATACCACCAATTTCACTCTCCACCAGCCAGTTTTCAAATTATAATTTCGGGCCTTCGGCAAACCCTCCCGCAGTCATAATATTCACCGAGAATGTGCTTTGGCATCAACATTTTCTCAATTTTACAGTAAAATTCATCCCTTTATTGCTAGTTTCTAAAGTACAGGGAGTCAAAACCTGTGGATGCATAATATAACACTCAAATCAAATCCACATAAATACTAAATATTACTTATTTCTGTTCCACATCGAAACCCATGAATGCATCATATCAAAACACAAATTGACATGTAATTGGTGATTGATTACAAGGAATCATTATAAATAAGCATAAACACCATGGAAATTTGATTACCTCGGAATCAACTGAATGAATGGGAGAAAAGGGTTTAAGGTACTCCACGGTGAAAATTTATATATATAAAATAAATCAGTTTCGGGTTCTGTTACCATCAGCATCAAGTTACATTTGGTTCGGTTCTGTACAGTACGCATAAAATTTTGCCACGTGGTAGTCCTTCATTTTACTATTTTATTTTATTTTATTATTTTTTTTGAAAGCTTTACCATTTTTTTTTTTTTTGGGAAAGCTCTACTATTTTATTGTTACTTAGTAGTAATTTTTTTTAAGTACAACTACAATTCGCATTATTTTCTTTTTACACCATACTTCATTGAAAAAAAAAATTTATTATATTTTTATTTTTCTTATTTGCAGCAAACAAATTATAGTGACGTGAATGGATCCTTTTAGATTAAACCCCCCAAATTTAGATGACCTCCTCCCATTGTTCAATCTAAATTCTAAAACAACAACATGAAGACTTTGGCTTGCGTCCAATTACCCTGACAGAGTTCACTTATAAGTAAGAGTCCGTTTGACATCGTTTATAATTAGATTGTATTATAATATATTTTAAAATTTGAATTTTTGTGATGTGACTTAATTTAGTTGATTAAATTTTGTGGAAAAGTAAAAATTTATAATTTGATGTGATTGAATTATAATACATTCCTGTTATAACACAAACCAAACTGACCCTAAGCTGTTTTTGAAAATTTAGGCAGCAAATTCATGCATAATTATTCCAAGGGGGAGAAAAAAAAAAGTCTCTTTGTTGTCCTTACTATTATTTGAAAGATTGGTGCTATTTCAAGAAAAAAACAATTGAAACAAAGGGTACCCAAACATCAATATTTCCCATTACATCAACATTCAAACAAAATCAACAGATAGAATCCATTGACAACACTAGCTGATATAAAATACAATTCAAGCAAGTGATAGCTCGAATTATTGGCCAGTCTTGGACCAAAGTCTCACAGCTTAATTATTCCTCTCAATATATGTAGTCAAAAGCAGTAAGGTCTTCATTTCGTCCACCAATGGAGGAAATCCTTGCGCCTGTTGATCTTCTTCTGCAGCTGGAGAAGTCCGTACAGAAGGGCCTCAGCAGTAGGTGGGCATCCAGGAACATATATATCAACCGGGACAATCCTGTCACATCCACGGACAACAGAATACGAGTAGTGGTAGTAGCCACCACCATTGGCACAACTTCCCATAGATATGACCCACCTTGGCTCAGGCATTTGATCGTACACCCTGTATGAAATATGTCAGTACTAATATTGAAAATGGTTATTCAAAATGAAGTCAAGGAGCCAATACCAAGCCCAGATGTAAATCAAAATAGATGCAAGTACTCGTGGCAAGCAAGTTTGGCTGATATGGTTGCATTTCTAGCCAGGAAATTAAGAGACGGCATAGAGCATGTTTAAAACATTCACAAACAATCACATCCACATATTTCATAAGACCCACATGTAGTATACAAATCTCTACCATTCATTTCCATAAAAACCATTTTTCTACTTCTAAATAGAAATAGTTTGAGAACAGGATGGTCAATAGTTAAATAATGAAAGTGAAATTGAGTAGTATTTGCAGGAAGTGATGGCAAAAGCACCCAACAGATCTGGTATACGTGGATACCCATCCTGAAGGAAGGAGGGATTTATCTAGACGGGTAGGAATATAAAAATTTTTACCCTGTGCAGGGAGGGGATGGGAGACCATGGCCCCAAGCCCCCAACCCCATTAAGAATGAAAACAACCTTCAGAGAAAAACAGACAGAAAATTATATCAGGCCAATATCAGCAGACTACATGCTGGACATGAGTTAGAAGGTTATTAATGAGCTTCAACTCAAAGTCCATTTTAGCATAAGAACCTAAAAGCTGCAGGAATTAAAATGGCTGAACATGAGTTGCAACGTCGCATGCTGCATTAATGGGCTTCAACTCAGAATCCATTTGAAGGCATAATACTATAAAAGCTAAAGCAGTTAAAACTTCCAAAACCCAGGTCACAGCTGGGCTGGCGGTGGATGTTGGGGTAAAGCATGCAGAAATATCACTCCAGGAGAAATCAAGGAGACAATATGGTATTGACGGGGGGTTTGCAATTAATTAACAACTAAATCAGAGACAAAGAGAAAAGTTGGCTAATGAGGCCAAGGTGTCATTTTTCATTTCCCTCCTCCATTGCATATAAATGGTGACAACTCGACTAACAAGGCCTGTAATATCACATATTAATGTTAGAACAACCAATCAAGTGCATGGAGTAAAACTTCAACTATAGATAGAACATTATACATGTAACCCTCAAAGCTAAGTTCAGCTAGTTAGCCCAGCAGGAATTTTCCAAAGTTTGCGTGCAGATAGTTAGGGCCACATCTTTCTCATTTTGATCAACTACAATATCAATGATGTGCAGTTGTCTTACAAATTCTTTAGGCATTTTTGATTGACAGTAGCAATACATGTTCTAGGATATGTGTAACTATTAGCCAGCATAGCTAGCTTCTCTTGTTACTACAAATCCCGTATTTTCTCACCCACGCTAAAAATATGCATAAAGCTCCAGGCATTTTAAACCCTATTCATCTAAACAAATAAGTGTTATCCCTTGGGGGAAAAGACACCTAGAAATAGTTATTTTTTACATTGCTCAAAACTTCAATGTCCCATTTTCCTGGAGATGAAGATTACATGAACAAAAAGGTTGCCTTCACTCAGTTTCCTATTTCCAAATCTTATCTCCTTTCAGTCCCAAAATTACGAACAACTATAGAAATCCAGAAAACCTTAACTAGCCCTGGAGAGGAATATATATAAAACATAAATTCAGTAAATTAAACCAACAAACTAGAATTCAGAAGGCCCAGCAGTAGACAATCTTGAGATCATTATTGCAATCATACGAAACCAAATCAAGTCAGCATACCAATACCAAATTTCTAAACAAGCATACAAATGTAAACCACTTCAAAATCCTAACTTGGTTATTCAAAGAAAATCCAGGAAGCGATATGTCAAAACCCTAAATACCCAAATTCAACAATTACAAATGCTCCATACCACTACATATAATCCGAATTGAATTTCTTTAAGCCTAAACAGAAAGCTCATAAAGAAATGAAATAAGGAAAGGTCAATCAAATGGAATACTTACTTGCGGAGAGCAGGAGCCATCTTGTTAGTCAGAGTTCCGGCAACAATCATACAATCAGACTGGCGAGGGCTAGGCCTAAAAATGATCCCAAACCGATCCAAATCGTATCGAGCAGCTCCAGTGTGCATCATCTCCACAGCACAGCAGGCCAGCCCGAAGGTCATGGGCCAGATGGAGCCGCGACGGGCCCAGTTCATCAGATCATCGACCTTGGAGATTACAAACTCCGCCGTCTTGGAGAGTCCTGTCGGAGAGGAGGTCGACGGCGGCGGTGACCTTGCGTACGGCGTCGGAGTGGAGGAAACGGATTGGAGAGCTGGGAGGGTGGTGTGGATCGAAGCGAGGCCGGGCATCTGGTGATACGGCGTCGTCTGAGAGATAATGCGGCGGGCATTTCGAGCCAGCAGAGCCATTTCCGGAGATCAAATTGATTGAGAGATGAGAGGGAAGGGATTGATTCCAAAAAGAATTTCCGAGGAAGATGGCGGAGGCGAAGTCAATTTGGGGGCCGAGCTTTCGGAACGTTTGCAAGCTTGGATTTTTTATTTTTTATTTTTTGCTTTTCGTAAGTTTCCAATAATTTTCAATCCTTTTCAGTTGAAACTTGAAAGCTTCTTAGGGTTCATTTTTTGTAGTTTAAAAAATAATTTTTGTTTAAAACTGGGGTGAAAAAATAGGGGGAGGCTACAGGAAAGTGTGAAAAATCTATATATTATTATCTCAAACAATAGTAGACTAGCCTATGTTTTCCCACCTATAATCACTGACGTCATCATGACATTAGTTTTTTTTTCATTTTTTTTCTTTTTTAACACTAAAGCGTGTGTTTGTAAGCCTAATTCACTTTGAAGACAATTTTCCCTGCCCTTTTACTTTGAAAACCTAATTTGTGATTGTTGCTGGAAACCCTCAAGCTGACCCGTTGCCGCGGACCTTGGGCCGCCAACAGATGATACGGCAGCGCCTCTGGTACGACAATAGATGACTTGGCAGTGGCTGAGCCCGGAGCAACCAGATATTCAGTAGTTGTTGCTCATGTTTGCTTATCCGCCCATCGCCGCCGCCCCTGCTCCTTTTTGCTTCTTCGTCCGCCGCCGCCGCTGCCACTGGGGCGACAGAAGGTGATCCGACAGCTGCTTAGCCCAGCTCTCAAGCAGACCGCACTCTCAAGTCCAGGTATTGTCTAATCCAAATACATCAGTTCTGCACAAAAAATCGCCAAATTCAAGTGTTTTGATTTTAAGAAATTGTAAGCATGTTTTGATTTGGAATGTTGGATGTTTTCATCGACATCTAGCTACCCCTGCAATGCCACTGGATCACTGCAATTTATTATTTAATATCAAACATGATACTGCAAAGTTTCAATGACAATACAATATTAGATTAACAATGGCTATTTTTAGTCTATATTTAGGCTTTAATGGGAATAAGTTTTGTATTCTTATAAATCTGAATTTTAATTAATATCAATCAATCATTCGCCTAGAAGTGGTTATTGTGTGTAAAACAATTGTATTATTATATTATTATATCATTATATCAACTTTGTAATTCTGTTATTGCCAAAATATATAAGAATAAGAAGCCGTAGAGTGTATTTATTTGCAACTAGATGTGAACATGTACTATAAAATCTTTATTTTAAAAATAAATTGCTATAGGGATGAAAGAGTAAAATGACATTTAAGCCATTTAAAAAGTGGAGAGAACAGATAATAACTAATTTGTAATTGAATGTGATTTTAAGAACCATTTTTCCAAACATGTTTTGATCTTAACAAGCGTTTGTTAATTCCTTTTGTTTATTTATTTATTTTGCTATTCTTCAACAGAGTCTTTGGTCATGCACTTGAGATTAGAGGGACTGCAATTAGGAAAATCTAGAGCTATAAATTTGTTTTTAAGTTGTTCAGAGGTTATAACTCAGCAAATTCAAGTGTATTCCAATAGCCTTTTCTATTTAGTTAATTACTTGCTACTGCTCAAATTTTTATGATACATTATTTTGCTTTTCTGTATGTTGGTTTTGAGCTACAGGGGGATTTGAGAAGCTCTAAAATGTGGTTATCAATGGAGTTGAGGGGCACACCCTAACACGGTTTTGTCATGACTTTTTATAGTGGGTTTTGAGCTACATGGGGCTTTGAGAAGCTCTGATGCTGTTTTTGAGCTATATGGGGCTTCAAGTTTTTCCTTTTTTGAAGTTTTTTGGAATTCTGTGTTGACAGAGCCAAATGGAGAGAGGTCATTAGAGGCATGAAGTAAAAGAATGTGTTAGATAGGGAGGTGTCACATTTGATTGTTTTTCGGTTCTTTGTGTTTAACCATGAGTCAACAACCAAGTTTTTTCGACGACCAGATGGAGGTAGATTCTCAGGAGAGTAACATGGGCATTCAAAGTTCGTGCAGCACGGAAATGGAAAGATAATAGTTCTGAAGCTTATACCTTTGACATGGTCTGTGCTAATTAGCAGTAAAGTTTTTCTACCTTTTTCCTTTTTTTTTTTCCTTCCATTCTTTATATGAGTAATGCGGATAAACTAAATGTACGTTGAATTTGATTGCAACTTTTCCAGTACATACTTAATTGCAAATATGTCATTAAGATGGAAATTGGATGATAGCTATGCCTTTTCTTTCTGATATTGGTTCCCAACTTCTCTGGTGTTGATGCATTTGAGTGCAGTTGTGAATTTGAAACCTCCATTTGTTTTGAACTGGTAGAATAGACCTGATGATTGAATTCTCCCTTCTGGATATTAAGACTAATAGGCTTATTTTCTGAGTAAGTATCTTATTCATAAGAAAAAGACTATCGTGTTTTTTAAAATTAATTACTTACTTCTGATTTCCATCAATAAAATAATAATTTTTTAAAAAAACATTTGCTATGCTTCTTATGAGTAGATTTGCTCAAAATAAGCTTCTTTAGGCTTTGTCAAACAGCTCTCTTAGTTGGCATTAGATAGGTGGATTTTATGTACCACTTGATGTTGTAATCTGATTTTCAAATTGAACCCATATTATGGGTTCAGTTTAAGAATGTTCGCACATTGCTGCATTAACAAGTTGATACGTTTCTTTGTTAGGGTGATCACATCCGGCCCATTGCTCGTGGAGGCGATATTAGTCGTCTACTAAATGCCGGAGAGTGGTGAAGATTGAGTCCGATTAAATTTGCATGTTGTGTCTAATTATTATTCTATTTTGGGCTTTGCAACACGTATTCCCAGATTCCATATATACACTTATTAGTTTTTTGGATGGTTTTACATTTTTACATTTAGTTTTAAGTTTTCTTGCTGCTGAGATAATGTTTGAGACGTTATTTGTTACTTGGGTATATTGGATTGCTGATTCCAAGATTGTTTACCATTTGGTATTTTATAATTGCTTTTTACACATACAATAGATTATACACTTTGAATTGTTTTTCAAATGCACAGTATAGAGTAGTGTGGACTAAATTCATGGTCAAGTTCGATATCGTTATTTAGATCATTTGCTATTTGAGTGTCTGTGGTTCAAAGTATGTATTGTACATTTACAAATTATTAATTAATCCTTCACACAAAATGAATACAGGTCTACATTAATCATTAATAATGTTTGTCACGTGTGTAATTAATTTTCATCATTGTCTCGCTTTTATCTTTAAACTTTTTCTGGCATATCTACCGGTGCATTGCACGGGTGCGAATACTAGTTATTATTTAAAGAGAATGTATAGTTGATATGAGTTTTACTTGTTAATATATTTGGCAGTGGAATGTGGAAAAAATAAGCCCTAAAGAATGTGTCCCGTTTTGTGTACAGTAGAATGTTTGAGGCTAGACCTTCTAAACAACCGCTTAGGGACCATAAAAGATGAAGTTGAAGGCCTATTTAAATTTCTTTAAAAAAATAAAAAAAAGTGTAGAAGGCCTAAAATTTAGCATTATATATTGTTAGATGCTCTTAATATAAAATTTGCTTAGAGCCTCTATAATTTCAGGAACGGCCCTATTTGTGAAGTCCCAATCAAATGTCTGATCAAATTCATTTATGTGTGTGCACATTGGACTTTCACAAAGAATGAAGAGGGCTCTAGATCATTACTCTATATATGTATTTCAATATTTTAAAATAATTGAGCCTACAGTTATATGAAAGAAAATGTTTCAACACTCCCAATGATCGAGTTAGGTACTCCGGACCAACTCAATTTGTACATTTCAAATGCTAAAGATGTAACATCCTGAAAATTTTAACAATGTTTGTCTAATTAAAAATGCTAGTTGAGCCAAAGTTTGGTAATACTTGTAGATAACAAACTTATCACTTTTGCTAAGTTTTAAGACACATGATATTTTTACAATTAATAATGCTAGTTTTGACAAGTGTTGAGACACTTGTCATGTTTGTAAATAAGGAAGTTGCTATTCTTGCCAACACTTATCACTTTTGGAATTTGAAATGTGTTAGTTTTGCAAAATTTTAAGACAATTGTCCTCTTTGTAATTGGTAGACTTTAAGAGTTAGTTAAATCAAGTTAAACCTAAACAACTATAAAAGGGGCAAATGCTAGAGAATTCACCAAAAACTCTTTCGAACACCACCATCCATTCCCTACAATTGTGTAAATTCGTCTATAAATAGCAAGAAAAACAAGACCCAAAACCAAAGAAAGTACCTATTTCGCATTAAAAATAAAGCCCTCTTTATATACATATTAAACTCTTACTTAAATAAGACATTCTGCTTGAGAAATACCCAAGGTTGAAGGCATTTTCTAGCCAAAATTGTTCCAAGAACTTTGTGGTAAAAAGGTGAGTAACGGTACTTTGATTCCCTTTCTTTTGTTCGTTATATTTTCATAAAGATATGCTTGAATTCTTGATGCATTATCATGAAAAGAACGATTGGTTTACTGCATTTGTATCGCTAGTTAATGCTCTACCTATTCTGAATTACTCTGTAAAACATACCTTGCTATGTGATCTTGGTCATTCTGGTTATGTGATAATCTGTGGCCTTGCTGTGTGGTCTTGGCCAATCTGAAACTTTGTGGCCTTGCTGTGTGATCTTGGCCAATCGTGCATACATTACGGGTAGTGGTTTAACTAGTGATAGGGCACTTCCGTACATTTAAAGGCTTTGTGCATCCGACGATTTTCTTGAAAGTGCATTTTTCTTAAGCAGAAAGGTGCATCGAAGTATTTTGTTACTCACTGAGTACGTTGTACTCATATCTTTATTTCCACTATTTTGTAGATAATCGGAGGTAAGAAAATGGTCAAGCAAGCCAAAAACCGAAGCATGCCCCCGCGGATGGAAGAGGATTTTGCATGTAGAAGGGAAGCTATATTTTAGAGTTACAAGGCATAATTTTGACTATAAAAATATATCCAAACCAATATACGAGTGTAGTAACTTTTGTATAAATAAGTATACCTATGTAAAAGCTTGGCCTTTATGTAGTTTGGTTTGATAATAAATAAAATACTTATCAACATAATGTGTTGTGTTATTTAACCTTTTCTAAGGCTAAATAAAGTTGTACAAAAGTAGTTTCTGTGAGTCCCGTCCTCTCAAATTGTACAAAAAACGAAAAAGCTTCCGCTTTTGAGTATAAATAATAATAATAAGTGGTAAAATTGAGGGGGCGTGACAAAAGATGTTCAATTGCATAGAGAATGCTCACTTAATTGCTTGTAACTTGCTACTTTTGAATGACTCGTGATATCAAACTCAATAAGATTTTAATCTAAAAAATAGTGCAAATTAAAGATACATTGGAACCACCAGTTCAATGGTTAGACAGTAGAAGAAGGTATTGTAACAAGAATATCCTGTAATGTTTCCTAAAAATATTACCAAATGAGAAGTGTAAAGTCAAATAAAATAGAAGGATAAAAATGAATCTTTGATTAATTTAAAGCATTGATACGATGTACTGTGTGTTAGTGGAGGCTAGCGAAGCTTGTGTTTGCATATATATACTTTCTTATATTTTCTCTTACTTTTTTAAATTTGAATTTGGCTAAACTACGTTTACACATCTTGAAGGACCTATCTGTATTACGCAAATCTCAATTATTCAACTCCGCTTATTCAACATCTTCCACTGGTGCAACAACTTTTTAGGAGAAAAAAATAGCTTCCCCCCCCCTTCTTGATTGAGACTTTTGATATGTTAAAAGTCATCCTTACTAGCGGGTGGGATGAATCAAATGTGGTTTATTATTTGTTGATATTTGAATTCGGAGCGTAAAAGTCTAAAATCTCACACCTAAGTTTGTCAAGGAAATTCTTCATCTTGATTTACCACAAAATTGAATATAATAAATAAATCTCTATAAAACGTACCGTCAAGCAGCAAAGAATGTGCTAACAAATTTGCCTTCGTTAAAATATATATACTGCAGGAGAGTGCATTACTTAACAATATAGGGCTTCATTATCAACTAAAGATCATGATGCATTTTTATTTATTTAACAGTTAACACCATTTATTTGATTAGACCATTCACCTACCTACCCAAGACAGATAAGTATTAATATATTTCTAACATCCTCGTGTATAAGTCCAATGGAATTTTAAAATTCAACACAAGTAGTAAACACATTAACACCTGTATCATTTTTATTTATTTGTTATAGCGTCTTTGCACTAAATTAAGCCCTTAACATTCTATTTATATTTCAAAATGAAAATAGAATGCATGACAAGAGTTTTGTAGGCAGTTCACCTCTATTATTATTATTATTATTATTATTATTATTATTATTATTATTATTATTATTATCCCATAAAACTAAAAATAGGTGGAGTCTGTGTCAATTACAACTGTTTAAGTTTTAAACTGACACAATTAGGAACTGGATCACAAAAATTAATTGGAGCCCAACAATTTACAATTACTCCAGCCTCCATGTATTGAAATTATGGGCTCCCATTATGAGCCTGGAGGATTTTGGACTCATGGGGCCCAAACTCTTAGTAGTTTTTCTTCTTCATTTCCCCCTTTCTTTTCCTTTTTGTTTCCCCATTTTTCTCCCTGTATTTTTTTTCTGAGAGATTAAAAATATTTGCTACACATACAAAAAAAAAATTTGAATAATACTATAAAGTACCAGTGGTGCTTAGCACCAGTCTATATGGTATTTAATGTGACATTAAATGATAAGTAAAATTAAATAAATAAATAAATAAATGACTCACTTAATTCAACTTATCATTTAATGTCACCTTAATATGATGCCAAGTACCAGTGATGTTAAATAGCATTACTCAAAAAAATTTTATCCACTAGAGCCATATTTCTTCACACATCACATTACTTTTAAGTCTATAATAATAACTAATATCACATGGTGGGTGTGTAAAAAAGATTTTGTAGAAATAGCACATTTCTGAAAAAAAGAAACCTATTTCTTTCTAACTTAAAGAGACTGAAACTAGGTCATAGTTTTATCTCAGTGTCAATGGAAATCTCCTTAGCTTGATACACATAGTACAAATCAACTATAATACTATCCAGGACAAAATAAAAATCATAATAATAAAAAAATTATATATCAAAACTTATTTAAAGATATATGTTCCCCAAATCAACTATAATCTTGTGATCTTCTATTGTTAAAAACATCACAAAATCCTATTTTATATCAAGCATGTTTTTGGATTTTATGCTACACAAATATACTATAATGGAAGAGTAATATATATCACTCCTGAATCCTGATCCTTATATGTATACTACTTGTGATGATAATCACCTATGTATATAGTATTGTAGTTCACAACCTACCCTACCGTCAATGATATTGAAAAAATCCATATTGATCGTAAAATTAAATTATAGACTTAATTGCTGCTTAAAGTCTTAAACTGGCATCATTACCTGTTGTAATAATAAATAATACTATTTATTTATTAGAAGATTATTAAGAGTGTCTTTTTTACTTTTTCCGATAAGAAAATGATGAGTTATCTCCACAGATATGATACGAGCTATTTCAAATAAAATAATTCTATAGGATATCCTTGGCTAAGAAAATGGAGAGAAAAAGAAAACAACCACACACACATGAAAAAAAGTAGACAAAATAAGAGGACAAGGTGTTCAAAGTCACATGTCCTTTAAGGTAGCTCACAAGTCTCTCAAGATCCACCAGTGTCTTTATAGCATTGAATTATGTGTTGAAATTGAAGCCAACCCAAAAGGTAATGCAACTTGCTTATCTTAGACAGTGCCCTAATTCAATCTCCATCATTCAAAAGGTTCATCTATATGAGTTGTAGTGATAAATTCCGCACCTTTTATGTTGGGGTACGCAATACATATATGACGGTAAAAATGGATCAGATCGTTGAATTTCAATGGCCTCGTAAAGTCCAATAATACTTTTAGTGTTTACTGAAAATTAAAGCGTTTCTATAGAAAAGACTACATGATCTCTAACGATTCTGTAGGGACATGGGATGTCAAATTGACTACATCTAGCTTGACAAAGTTTCGTGTACGATAGTTCCGATCTATAATTTTCTAACACTCATATAGGTGTCGTTACGGTATCGAATGTTCTATGTGACTGCATGTATATACACATGTTGAGTATCTTGTTTATGATATAACGAAAAGACCTTATCGAGCATGTTCTTGAAGTTTTTCTATCAATCAAATAAGATATATTCAGAAATGAAGATTAAGAAAACATCCAAGCCACTAATTTGGAGTTAAAATGGTAACTTAAATGTTAGAAGAGCGTGGTTGTTTGATCACTATGAAGTACAAACTCAATAAACCACACTCCAAAATAAACCAAACAATAAGATGTCTATGAACCAAAATTGACAAAGAAAATGACAGCCATATTTACCAAACTAGAAACTGGCACTCAAATCCAGCCCCCAAAACAAAATAAGAAATATAAGTACTTATTCCACCAAATCAAGAAATGATAATCATGAATCATTATACAAAAGACAATTTGATCTTGAAACAAAGCAAGCCTACCCCATAAAAATTCCTTTGTGTTACACTGAATCGAATTGAATTGAATAGATCGGAAGCATAATATTAAAGAAGAAAAACAAGTGAAACATTTGTTTGTTATTATGTTCAGTCGATGTTGACAATATTAGATAAGATTGAAGAAGAAAATGCATGGTATCTATGAATATTATCATGCCGATTTGAAAGTACTTAAACCGAGCAGTCGGGCTCGAATTCATTCATGCCCATGCAAAGAAGCCATTGCCATCACCCCAAGCTTCTGAAGATTGAGCTTCACAACTGTATCAGTAAACATTTTTGTGTCCTCTGCAGTATTCCCCTCTGGTATATCCACTATGTAAGATTCCAATACAACGGTATAAATTTTCCCCTGTTTTTTGAATTCATTGACAGAAGTAACAGAGCGGTAATTGTTCAATCTGTGGTCCCCACCCACAACCCGGAAGCTCAGTATATGCTTCTCATCGTCGAGAATCTCCAGTCTCTCGGTGCTGGTCGATGCAGGGAGGCCGGAAACCACCGTCACCTCGCGGATGCTGCCAACGCCACCATCGCCAATCATGCGGCAGCTCTTGATAAAGTGCTTGTACTTTTGTGGGTTGTCGAAACGGCGAACAAACGGCCACACGGCCTCCGCCGGGGCGTCAATGTGTTGAGATGATTAGTGATGTGCATGTGTTGGGCATTTCGTCGAACGTGTGGTAGGCACGAATCACGGGTTCCAGTTCCCGGTATTCTTCTTCCGTTAGCCCGTGAGGGATTGATTTCCCGTCCATTTCTGCTAATTGGACTTAAGCGTTCGATGTTCAAATCAGATAATGAGAACTTGAAAGCAAAGATTTGACGAAGATGCAGTGTGGAAGACGGAGATGCCTATATATGGAGCTATTGTGGAGCAAATAATTTTAAAGTTTAGAAAGGAGTGAGAAGGACACAGGTGCATAGACACTTCTCAGTATCTTTTTTTAAGATATTGATACATATAATTAAAGAGTTGAAAACATTAGTAATGATTCACAGAACAACTTTGATCATTTTTTTTCCCAGTTAGAATAATTGAATGTGGCCAAAAATTAAGAAGTAAACAAAAAGTTTGACAAAATAGACATACGATGTATATGATTACTATTGATTTAAAAGTGATATATGGTGTAATGTGTTAAAAAACAGAATTCTATAATGTGTCGGTTTGTTAAACTTTTTGTCTAAATAACACAATTCATTTTGTAACGGAGATAGACAAATTATATAGATCAGACAAATAATATAGACCAATGAGAAGAGAGGACGTGGTTTCCGAGCAACAAAAAACCATGTCATTAGTCCACATAGTCTATTCGACCAATTGACCCTGCTACAGAGATAAGTGATTTCCGAATTATTTCCAGTTGAAAACATTTTGGGCATATAAAGAGTTGAAAACATTTTGGGCACAATACTCATATAAAACGTTATTTATATTTATTATTATTACGTGAGTAAGTGTGTGTGTATATATATATATATATTAACCAAATACTATTTTGACTGCTGCAATTTAGATAGAACATTACAAATGCTGTTGCTGCCTGACTAAACATAATTCCAAACATGCACCTTTGTGAAAAAATTATTGTAAATCAATATTACAAGAAGAAGCGTATTTATTTAATATAAATAAATGACATATAGAATTGGGTACTTATAAGAAATCTATATATATATATATATATATTTAAATCAAGAATAGTCAAAACAAGTTTCATCATATTGTCCAATTTAATCCTAACCTTTCAAACTTAACAATTTCAACCTCAAATCGCATATTTTTTAAGCGATCTAACATTTTTTACTTAAAAAGACAACAATACCCTTTAATTCTCATTAACTTAAAATCTATATATTATATTAATCTAAATCAAATGTAGTTTCTACCTTAATTCCCGCATTTGATTGATGTTGTAAGCTAACTGATGACGTCATGTTTTGCCTATTTTCCAATGTTTTCCCATATCATGGAATTTAAAATTCCATTTCCCATTTCCCAAAGAAACTCATAAAGTTTGAAATTTTTTCTATATATATATATATAAATCAAGAATAGTATAAACAAGTCCCCCTCCCCAAATCATCGAAGTCATATTTTATTTTTTATTATTTATTCTTTTCTATTTGGAAATAGCTATTTTGTACAATTTAACTCTGACATTTCTTCCTATTGTGTAATTTAATCCTAACCTTTTAAATATGACAATTTCAACCTCAAATCTTATATTTTTTTACGTGATCTAACATTTTACTTAAAAAGAAAATAATACCCTCCAATTCTCATTAACTTAAAATATATATTATATTATATTAATTTATATTATATTAATCTAAATCAAGTGTAGTTTTTACCTTTTAATTGGTTTTGTAAGCTAATTGATGACGTTATGTTTTGCCTATTTTCTCGTGTTTTCCTCTACTATGAAATTTAAAATTTCATTTCCCAAAAAAATCATAAAGATTAAATTTTTTTCCATGAGTTTGATATTTTCCCATGTACAAATGTTTCTCATTTATTTTTCAAATTCTTATTATTATATTTTTTAGCGTTATTCATCTTTTATATTTTCAACTAATATATAAATGTTTTCCATTTATTTTTCAAATTCATATTGTTATATTTTTTAACATTATTCTTTCTGTGTATTGTATGAGTACTATACTAGTACTAGTTAATTTAATAAGGTCAACTGAACGATATCACCTTTTTATATCAGAAAAAAGCACGTCTCTGGACATATAATAATCAAAATTAATTAATTAAGGTATTTCAATACAAGGGGGAAATATAGTACTTTAGTGTCACACATTCTTTGAAAAGGCAAGCCGTGGATTCATGGATCCTGTGACCCATGTCCAAAATTGTCTACTGAATCTAAACTCTGCGCCTCACATAATTTATTTGGAAGATTCTTAACTCTAATCTAAATAAAAAACAAAAAGATTGTCAATACGATGGGATCTGGTAATTATTATTATTGTTTTTTTAAAAAAAAATATATAGTTTATCTAGTAGTTTTAGTATAATTTATGTACTAGTTAATTTTAAGTTAATATAGTTTATTTGGGGATCATGAGTGCTTTAATTAATGCAAAATTAATATAACTCCCAGCTATAATTATGGTAAAATTGGATTTAACTACTTTGCCAAGATAGATGACAAACCGAATGACAAAGAGGTGATGTATCCCATGTGATTAATCTTCTAAACATTAGCCAAGAATCAACTCAAATAACAAATTATAAGTTCAATGGAGCTATTAGGGAGTTTTGATCACTCGATAAACGTACACTTGGTGGGTTATAATTGGACAATTTATGTGTGGGACAACTCATTTATGATCAGTTATACAATTATCATCCACCACATGTGTGTCTGATAGGTGATCAAAAATTGTAAAAAGACAATAATCCACTTGTGAATTCATGTTTTTATAACTACTAGGTGACCTTCATTATTGGGTCTCCACAGAAAAACCGCTTACAGTTACATAGTCTAATACCTTAATAATAATAAAGTTGGTGAGAAAATATCTTTCTCAAATTCTATTGGTTATTAAATAACTATGAATGATATAGAATAGAATTAAATAATAAATTTATTATATATAATGTGGTTTAAAACTTATTTCTTTTTTAACATTACAAAGTAACTAAATGGGAAGGAAATTGAACCCTAATTCTAAGGGTGTGGGAAGTCCATTTGAATGTCATTAAATCGAGAAAATATCTGGTACTTCAGACCAATCACCAACGTACATATAGGATCAAAAATTCCAAAACAGGGTCTAAGATCTCATGTGTTGAGTTTTCATTGGTAATATTATAATAGGGTACTCTTGAAATATCCGAATTTTTTCCCACTAGACAAATGGGTCTTGGTCAACAAACTTATATTTAGGGAGCTTTAGGTAAAAAGGCTAAAAATGGGCTACACTCCCAGCAAAGCACCACAAAATGAACAAATAACATAAATAAACTTTTCATTCCCAAAAATAGGCAGCGTATGTTTAGAAAAAAATTATACAGCCAAAATAAAAAAAAACAATTACAATTATTATTTAAAACCTCAATTATCTTGGATAACACACTAACTGAATACAGTTACACATAGAATCAGATTTGTTGGGATCACAAAACATCATCCAAACGAATTTGAATTTTACCTAAAGCTTCCATTATATATACATGGGAGAATTAGATACATCAGAATTTTCAATTCTGATAACAGAAAATAAACGTAAAGACATCTATCTGGAAAACTCCACATTCATTCGTCAGCTTCCAAGGTATGTGATAGTAGCAAGTTCATCGAGGATGTTTGGAAGGTGGGAATAAGGATGAAGCGGGATTAGAATGGCATTGTCGAAAGAGAAGGGACTCTAGGATGTACAAGGCAAGTCATGGAAGAAGGCGAAATGGCAATGGAACTTCAAATCAAAACCTTAATAAATTAGTGTTGAAACTGAACAACTTGTCTCTTCCTAAGTTGGGACAATAAGATTGATGTACATGTTTTCAATTAACTTCCTTGTTTTCAGAGTATCATCTTTTGTTTAGATGTTTATGTGCTTTTATTTGAAATACATTTTAGATTAAAGACTACTTTTTTTAGCGTATAAGGTACATTCGTCTATATAAATAATTATTTTACATCATACCAATATATAACAAATTTGACAATTTACTTCTCACGCATTTTACAATATTGGTTATATAAAGACATATAAATATAATATATTATTATGTGGACATTAACATTTTTAATCCTATTTATAACTTCAAGCAATAATAATTTCTTAACACATATTTTTATGTAAATCAATTACTTGATACTAAGGAGAAGAGTCTCTAGCCAAAGATGTGCAAAATTCTACCTTCAAGAAGTCACGGGTTTTATTCTCTATGTTTTTTGTATACTGCTCATCTACAGAATGAATAACTTTTCAGCTAATAAAATTAGAAAAAAGTTAGCAGATATATCATCTTGTGTCTGAATGTTTATGTGCTTTTGTATAGTATATTGTGTGATATTAGCAAGTTGCTTCCATTTTTTATAATCACTAGAGTATTTTTTATAATCGTTAGAGTATCTTATTTTTCATAATCATTGTGAACATTTTTAAGGAAACTCTTGGATAAATAGAAGTAATCGTTAGAGTATCTCATTTTTCATAATCATTGTGAACATTTTTAAGGAAACTCTTGGATAAATGGAAGTAAAAACCTCTTTCTATAATGAATGACATTTTGATGGCTACCTTTACATGTTTGCAGAACATATCAACTACCCCCGTCAACATAACGTATCACATTTCGATCGTATCACACCGACAGGTCCTATGCACGTAGCATCCTAATGCATCTACCAACCGTAAAAACGAACAGCCATATCCTTAGCCCCAACCAAGGAGTTGGATCCCTAACAAGTAAGAGAGAAAATTGCTTTTTCATACAATAACCTGATATCTAGTTTTTTTTAAATCTAATTATTTAATTAATAATAAATGATCAATGAAATGAATAAAATATGTAACTAAAGAAAAAAAAGGATATTAAGTCATGATAAACGAACATGTTTAAATTTTAAATTCAAAAATATACTAAAAGATATCAACCACATAATCTATAGAATATTACATAATAATTTAAAAATGACTCTTAAGATCATGTTCAGATAATGATTTTAATATATTAAATAATTCAATAAAATCAATCAGAATTTAAAAAATAGTAAAAATTCCCCCAAAAAAAGGGTGTAAAAATGAAATTGTTATGTATAAATCTGTAAAATAAACAAACTTAAGGTAAATGTGAAATTTATTGAAAAAATAAGGTGCCATATCTAAATTTCCTATCTAAGAACTCACATGTTGAGTTTTCATTAGTAATATTATAATAAGATACTTTTGAAATATCTGAATTTTTTCCCACTAGGCAAATGGGTCTTGGTCAACAAACTTATATTTATTTAAATAATATTGGGCCTCATTCCCGAATGGATCTTACCTAGGCGATACCAATTTTTCTGCCCATTATTATAAGATGGGTTGTCATTATAATGGGAAAGTTTTTATGAATAATTCAACACAATTTCCATGATAGGTTCTCTGAACGACTGAACCCGTCCCGTCCCGTCTTGTGCATCGTCCCGACCCAAGAGAGGTCGATTTTTTGCACGGCTCTTTAAAAGACTAGAGATGAGAAACATGATCGTTATCTCAAATTTCTAACGACTTCGGTTTTTATTCGTTACACTTTAAAAACAAATTTTTATTAAAAGAAATGGGGGAAAACCCAATCCATTAACTCCATGACCTAATTAAGCTACCATTTAAATTGAAAATATAATAAAATGAATGTTAGATGACATTTAAGCGATTTGGTTATAAGCCATAGAAGTTATATGTTTTCTCATTTTTTATCTAACAAGTTTGTCTCAAGTTCAGGACAAGATAATTTCTAAAATTGAAATTGAATTGACACGTTATCTATCTCTTCAATATTTACACGCAACCGGATCACAATGAGCTAATTTGATCTTTCAAAATGAATATAATCGATATATCACCACCGTCCCATAAAAATATACCCTGTTTCTATTTTAATTTGTCTCACATTATAGTCCATTTATATAAATAAGATTGAACAATTAAGTTCTTTTTCAAATAAACCCTTAGTCCAACTACTAATAAATTTGTAGTGAATTAAATTGAATTAGTCTTTTGAATAAGGGTACATTAGGGAATTAAGTGTAAATTTTGTATTTCGAACTACATTAATTCTCATTTCTTAATTCACAAGATTAGTTAATATGTGCATATTTTTATAGGACAAAAGTAGTATCGATCTCTTTACGTACAATGAAGATATTTCTCAACCAATATATCCTTGCTGTCAGTGCAAGTATTTTATGAGTTGCATTTATAATACTGTTTACTAGTACTACTAGCACATAAAAATTAAACTTGATATAATCATTGATGAACCAAACTCTAGTACTAAATGTAATGATTTAGTTAGGCGTCATTTATGTTAGGATGTTGATAATTTAAAATAGTCTTTAAAACCTCAAAATGCACTAGCAGAGATTGAGGTTCCCTAGCAAGCAATTGCTCTTCCGATCTCAAAATTTCAACAAAAAAGTCAAAAATGGTGTTGGCTTATCAACATCATAATGAAATGATTGGCAACTAGTATATATATTATCTAATTTCTAAGATACGTCCATATTCCACGACCAATCACCGACTCTGTTAAAAAAAGAATCTTTGTACGTAATTCACTTCGAGTCCGTAATCAATGGCCTTCAAGTATCTAAAATACATCATAAATTGCAAAAGATAATAATTTTCCTTCTAGAAAATAAAGATTGTTTCAATAGAAATAGAAAGAACTAATAATAACAACAAAAAATTTATTTTATTAAATTAGCATGCATTCTCCAGTCTTATCAACTTTATATGCAATCTTGTTCTTATTCTATACACGCCTATTAATTTCACAATCGAGATCTTTGTTAATTATAGTGATGTCAATTAATTTGAAACCTAGCTAGTTTTAGTAATTGTTCTTTGAAGCCCTATCATCTTCATTTAATATATACACAATAATAACTATTATCTGTCGAGCAATTTTAAAGAGATATAAAAATGGGACATTAATGAGTGACATTCTTATATAACACACATTCATTGGGTGATGATTACATGACTACTTTTTTATTATCTAATATAAATGTGTCACATATGAATGTCACCCATCAATGTCCCTTTTTCATGTCTCTTAAGAATTTTTGTTATATTCAATTAGTTAATCAATATAATTAAGGTACATAAAAAAATTACTTTTTAAATGTGTTTTTTAACCTTTGTTAAAAAACAAATAAGCATGATTATTATATAAATAAAGGGGACAGGGGGGCTACAAGTAAACAAAAATAGTACGTAACATGAAAATTGTAAATGTTGTTTACCTACTAATAATTATATCACACGATGGTGTCAATCACATGCAAGCAAATGATCATTAGGATATATAAAAATAACATAAAAAATATTCGACTCGTCTAACTCGAGCGCGACTTTTAATATTAACAAATAATTATATACTCCATCCAACTTAAATTATGCTCTAAACAGTATTTTAAACTTGCAAACCCTAAAAAAAATCTATTCATACACCTTTTTTGCACTATATTATGGGAGAGAGAGGTCTCATTTCTTTTTCGATTGGATTTTCTTAGTTCATAAGCATCCAACCATATTCACTGTTATACCTCCTTTATATAAACAAACTAAAAAACAAACAAATTATTTACAACTCTCTCTCTCTCTCTGGAAACCCTGATCAGAAATTAAAGGAATTATAATGGGAAGGAAGTGTTCATGCTGTGGGAATATAGGTCACAATTCCAGGACTTGCAGTAGAAGGAAAAGATTTGTGAGCAAAAATAATAACAAGATAAGTACTGGAATTGTGAAGCTATTTGGGGTGCAACTTGGGGTATCATCATCATCATCTTCTTCTTCTGATGTAGGGTTTAGGAAGAGTTTTAGCTTGGATTGCCTGTCGGCTGCTCCGGTTTTTGCTTCTTCGACTGTATTTTCAGGGTCTTCCATTTCTGCAGATAATGATATTTCTGATAAAATAATCTCCATTAATGGGTATCTCTCTGATGGACTCATGGGAAGATTCCAGGCCAAAAAGAAAGGTAACTCTTCATCACATTAAAACCTTTTCAAATTAAAATTTAATTAAAGGGCAACTGGATGTACTCGAGAAATGAATAATCTGATCTCTAGCCACTTGAACTCCGAGTTGTTGTAGTTTTAAATGAATTAAACAAAAGTTATTATTCATCATTTGAGAAAATGGAACCCTTCTAATAATGATTGTTATACTTCTTAAGAATTGAACTCTTTGAAGCCTAGCTAGTGCCCTCTTTGTTTAATCAGAGACTAAAGTGAATGGGTAATTCATTCTACATTTGTTGAATAATTGCAACACTAAAACCCCAAGTAATTAAACAACCCATGTTACTCCGTCGATCGGTTAACAATTTTACCCTAAAAAAATTAAGATCTCAAATTTATCTTTCCAATTTCTCTCCATAAAATGCTTTAATTTTTATCAACCAATGAACTAACAGAGAGGGAGGTTTGTCATTAAGTAGTAATTAATTTAATGGAGTGTACATGTTTAATATGATGACGATGATGCAGGTGCATTGTGGATGGAAGAGGAGCACGAAAAATTTCTTGAGGGGTTGCAGAAGCTGGGAAGGGGAAACTGGAGAGGAATATCGAAGGATTTTGTAACCACAAGGACTCCTATTCAAGTTGCCAGTCATGCCCAAAAGTATTTTCTCCGGCAGCAAAGTCTTGCCGACGAGAAGAAGCGCAAGTTTAGTCTCTTTGATCTGCAGGTATATATGGTCTCCACTCTCCAACTCAACTACATGAATTAATTCATGGATTAATTAGCAACTTTAATTTGTTCAATTGGCCATTACTCTCTCTCTCTCTCTCTCTATATATATATATATATCAATTCAAAGATCCAAAAAAAACCAAATATATCGTTTCTCACTACATCATTAATCAATCCACGAGGAGTGAATTTTTTCAGTAATCCAAGAGTTTTGAGTTCAGTATTTCAGCTCTATATATAGAGAACAAATAAATAGATATATACAAGTTAATTGATTAACTGAGACCCTTACATATCAGAGCCCAAAAGTACCTAGAACACATTGTCTTGTTAAATGGCTCAACCCACATCTCTTGTCTGTGAATGTTCGGACCACGTAATTATATATATAACGGAGCAACACCCCTATTGAAAAACTCTCTCAAGCCATGTTATAAGTTTCAATCGAAGTTAAATGATCAAAATTTTTTCTTCCTTGAATAAAAAAATGTTCAAATTTTAACAGGAAAGGAGAAAAGGATCATCAACTGTGCCCAATGAATCCTCCATATCAGATACAGGCATGTTTCTTCAATCATCAACATCCCATGACAGCAAGAAAGAAACAAAATCCTTTCAATTTTCAGTGGCAGAGAAGACTTACAGATCAATGGTGGCAAACTCGGGCTCGTATAGTTTCCCGATATCTCTCAAGGAAAATATCGAATTGGATCCGAGCTTGGAGCTTACCCTTGCAGCACCTCTACAGCCTCAGCTTGTTCAGAGTAACAAAACAACCAGTTGCATTGTAGCATGAAAAAACACTACCTATCTACATGGTTTAAAGTAAACTTAATGCACCTTCATATACATATGTATGTGAAGAATATAATGTAAACAGCAATGTTTATATACTTGAATAAACCAGTAGACTTCTCATGAAAGAACACTAAAAAATGTGTATGTAACTGAATATATGGATTTTTTTTCAAATTAAATTAAATAAGGAAAAGAAAAACAGAAAGGTTTACATGCCCTTCTTGATGTAGATAAACTGTTGATTGATTCTATAGTTTGTCAGAAAAAAAGTTAAATATAATAGTAACGGGATAAAATTTTTATGTACGTTTCAGGGATCTTGATGCCCGCAGCATGTATTTGAGATTGTAAATTTCGGAACTTGCAAGGAAATCAATAATTATAAGGGTAGTTATATTAACACTACATGTTTTACTAATAACACTACACTCTATTTGTATTTAATATCTTTCATTTTTTCATATTTTTAGATTAAGGCATTAACTTTTTCTTCCTCATATTTTTATTCTTAATTTTCAATTGATTATCACATCTTATATCTAATAATGATTTTTTTTCTAAAAAATTTGGTGTAAGAATCACTTAAATCTTTTAAATAAGTCAAATAAGAAAAACCAGTAAAAGTAAAATATATATTTTCTTATAATTTTAAGACATATGAATGAATTTTTTTGAATAAACAAGATATAAAAATTAATCAAACAGTTCAGAAAAAATGCAATAAGATTTGTTGAGACACAAACTTCACAAGTTATAAAGATTAATGACCTTCAATATAATAAAAATATGGTGTAACTATAAAAAAAATGTAGTGTAGATATATTTTCGCTAATTATAAATGTGGTTTAAAAAATGTTAGCAAATACTAATTTTAAAAATAGTATATTCTGAATTACACTCATGTGAGGTGTCAGAAATTTGTATACTTTTATAGCCCCCTCTAGCATACCTCGTTAATATAGGGAAGATGGGTATAAAATAGCATGCAAAATAGCATGCCTCTTATAAGAAAAAAGAATAAAAAATTAAAATTTGGTACTCCAAATTCGGTACTTCTAGTCTAGCAGATTAAAAATTCATGCGTGTGTTCATTAACTCTAATTTAACAATAAAAAATTGAGTCACACAGATGCGGAGGGACTTATGGGCAAAAGGGGACAATTGCCTCCCTAATGATTTTGAAAAATTCCATTAGTTATTATTAAAAGACTAATGAATCTACAATGAATATTGTCAAGACTCAATTGCGGTATCGAATTGGAGATCATAGGTTAAATGATAGTTTGATTACTTACATTGAGAGGGATGTATTTGATGAAATTAATAATGATTCAATCATGCAACATTATCAAAGTATAAAAACTTGTGGAGAACAATTGTATTAACGTAATAAAAAAACTATTCATTATTCGTCTTCTATTGTTTTCATTTCTTTTGTAACAAAATTTTTGCCCCCGTAAATTTTCCTAGCTCCGCCACTGGAGTCATATAAATCCACGTGTGTAGATTTTTAATTTTATCAATAGGGTGAAATATTGTACTTGTAGAGTATCAAAATTTTCTTCAAAAAGAATATTATAGTTCAAACATATTTTTAAGAAACAAAAATATAGAAAAATCTTAAAACAAAAATATACTCCCTCCATCCCAAAAAGATAAGACGTAGGTAATTTTACGTAGATTAAGAAATAGTAGTTAATTTTATTGGAACATAAATTTTATAGGTGTTTATCAAATTTTAACCTTCATGCTTACTTAATGATGTGTAAATAATTACCAATGAAATGAGTATAAAATGTGTCCATTAAAATTCTTTTTGGTTGATATGCCATGTGAATGGCCATACTAGAACTATAATTGAAATTGGCATAACCCTTTTTCGTGTACCAAGATAATTTAAGCTTGATAATTAAATATTGACAAATATGGAAACGAAAAAATAACTACACACCTAACATAACAATTGGACTATCTTTTTGGGGCAGATAAAAATGGAATACTGAACTATCTTTTTAGGATGGAGGGAGTAGAGAAATAGCTTTCGGATTATCAACATTCAATACCAAATCGCCATCAGTATTTGCAAAGCCAATTATCATCCACTATAATGGAGATTTAACGTCTTGGTCTTCCTTTGTTCTTAATTATATTCCATTATTTTGTTTGGAGAAAAAAGAGAGGAACATGAAGGGATGATTTTAAACCACTGTTTAGATTACTAATTCTAAACATTTCAAGCGTGAGTTGAGTGAATGCATTAAAAAAGAAAAATATCGTGTCAAGTGGACGTCTCTAATCCAGTGCTATGTTATAAACAAGAGTAATACAAAATAAACAAATGTAAATGGACTCAATAAGCGTAACCGACCGGGGCTTACGCGACAACATAAAATGATGCACTTTATTTCATTTTTAACTTATATAAATGCACCTATATATTAAAAAAAAATTTTTGTCGTACTATGTTTTGTTGCCCTTGCGTTAACATAACGCGCATAACATTATGTGAGGCCACATTAACCGCACACGGCTGCCGCTATCAATGCATTAGCCACCAAATCAAAAGAACAAACTCCTTCCGTCCCAAAAGGATATTTCTCTTTCATTTTTCACATAGATTAAGAAAATATCATTTAATATTATTAAAAATGTACAATTTAACAATATAATTCCTAATATATCCTTTGAGTTATTTAATATTTCATTTTAATTGTTCTTTATTGTTAATTACAATGTACAATAAATGAAGGTATATTAGAAAACTAAAAAGTTAACTTAGAAAAGAGGAATATAATTTGGGACGGATAAAAAAGGAAATGAAGAATATCTTTTTGGGACAGAGGGAGTAATTGATATCGTCCTCATAAAAAAACTCACTCTTCTATATGGAATCATGTACTTCATATTTCGTTATTCACAATGGGTAGATTCTACCATGCTTCTCTTTCACGTCACAAACATTGTACAGTCATGAAGATGAAAGGTATTAAGAAGAGGCATTCATGGTTTGTTCGATATACATTCAGAGCAATCGCATGTATCAGGTAATACACAATTCTCTCTGCAAACTGTAGACGCCTCGTGTAAAGACCAGTAAGTTGTATCCTGTTTGGGTTTCAGCAGTATAGGCACAAGTTTTCTGAGATTCCTAGGATCTTCACATGGTAGTCATATGTTTCCCTTTGTACTCTCCATGTTGATCAAATATTTATTCGAAAGATTTATGATTGAATCAGCTATTACTCTAGCACTAGATTTCATGTAACCACCTGAAACACAAGAATGGGTAGATGATATGCCAACTATTGTTAATCGTGTAGAAAGCAGAGCAAAGTCCATCACAAGGAAGAAAAAGAAAATCAAGTATAAGTTTGGACCTGATGTGAGCATGACAAGAGGGATATTTCTCTCACGAGCAAACCTGAAAACCTTTTCATCTCTCGTGGCTATACCCTCAGGACTAATCTGCATCAACGTTACATTTGGCACCATATTCCCAATAATAAAATGTAGGGCCAGAGAAACTTATGACATGATGTACATGAGAATATCACCTTGATTGATCATGTGTCTCAGGAATATACTTTTATGATATAGCAATTAATTTTAATCTGTTTTTCTCTCTAATCTTTCTACAAGCGTTAAACTAGCATAGAAGTTTAGTTGAGCCCCACACATTGGATATGATATCATAATACCAATATTGTTCACATAATAACCCATAGAAAAATAAGCCATGAGAAGACAACCAAATAAATTGGTCAATTAAGAAATTAAAGCTATTACCTTCAACCTACCCAGAGGATCCCCATCCAGAATATCTGTACCAGCATTATATATGATAAGTTGAGGATCAAAAGCACCAGAAGCAACCTAGAAGGTCATCAGAAAATTCAGTGCCATCCTCATATGGGGTAATAGTAACCAATGACCAAATACAATGTTGTCTCGCATAAAGCCCCAGTGAAGACAGATTATTGCTCTTAAAATGCATCTAAGAAACATTATGCAAGATTTTCAACTCGAGCAAATAGTGAAGCGTACATTCTGATGAGAAACTAAACCAGAAAGTATTTCCCTCTCCTTTCTCAAAATACCCCCAAATCCAATACATCAGCAATCCATCATGTAAAAGACTTTTACCATCATTCTGAACTTGATAAATATATTTTATTTCTTTCAATGTTTAATTGAAACATAAGTTAGAAAGATTCATTGACATGTGATTACACAAATACAATTATATCTATCTTCTATAGAACTTTAAGAAAAGATTAATTTCTATAACAGAGCATTTACACAGAGGGATGCATCTTCTAAAATCCTAATACTACTGAATTAGACCAAACAGAAGGAGAAGCTGAAGTGGAGTACAAGAGCATACCTCGAGTGCTTGGTCAAGTTGACTCAAGTATTCATTTGTTGCAGTCCCACTCTGCACCACCATTGTAATCGTAAAACAACAATAGACAAATTGCCTTTTCATTTCGATCAATAAAATGACATTCTTACTGCTACTTCAACTTTCTGGTTAATATATCTTCTGGCTTGATAATCCTACACAAGTGAAACAAATATAATAACCAGGTGAAGGTTGATCAAGTTCCAGATATTCAACTTCGAAGAATTGCAAGGCTTTGGTTTTTGGATCTTCACTATGAATAAAGATGATTCAAATAGAACACAAAATGATCGTCTGGCCAGTAAATAAGGCTCACTGTCATTTATTCAAAAGTGAAGATAAATGTATGGTAACAGCAGAAAGGAGATAAAATGACTGATCTTTTTGATAATTTTTCCTTTTTCTTTGTAGATAATATAGACCCATCAGGCTAACAGCTAGAGGCAGTACATGGATGCATGAATCAACTTACAAATGGATATATGTTCGGATTGTACATATCAAGGATGTAAACCCTGCCTGCATACCCATCCAAAATAATCAATATTGGCAAGACAAAAAATTTGATCAAATTGATGCAAAGAAATAAGTAGATTTGAAGGCAAGAGGTCATACTATCTGAAGCAAAATCAATTTCATGGCCATTCCCTTGGTGTGCATCAAGATCTATTATCATGGCCCTGTACATTTGCATCTTATTAGCCTGAGAGATAAGTCACTCGTTCAAGCATGAATTTCACATATTCAGTTAAGGCATCAATGGCATTCACACAACTGCCTACAGCTGTAAGGACTTAACTTGCATGTATGGTACCTTGAAATATTTAAACTGATAAAGGCGAAGTGTATACAGAGAGAAATGTCGGCATAAACACAAAATCCACCTCCTTTGTCTGCTGAACAATGATGAAAGCCACCACCTACATTGATGGCCCATCCTCGTTCTTTTGCAAGCTTTGCAGCCAAAATTGTTCCTCCCACCTGTACTTAATTGTACTAGTCTAAGCCATTTGGACCATAGAGAGATAAATGAAAAAATAAATTAACATGCATGTATTGACCTGTTTGCGGAATGGGTAAAGAACATGCTTCTCCACAAGACAATTTGGCAGCAGTGCAACAGGAGGGACCTAACCATTAAACAATTGAATGGTGAGTACAATTTCAAATTCAAAGTACTATTTGTAATTTTTACAGCAAGAACTGTTGCTAGTTTATCTTCAAATTAATTATTATGTAATTAAAGTTTGCCACTTCTATGATTCTATCATGCAAAATCACTTTAAACCAATGTCCCAAAAGGATGTTTGACCAACATAGTTTCCTTTTGTTTACTACTGTTTCAGAAAGGACTTCATAGAACTCTGGAAGTTACTAAGTAACAATGAAAACAATTCTGAGTTAAATCCTACCTCAACAATCACTGAGACATTTAAGCTGCTTTTTAGACTATTCAAATACGATTCAGAATGCACCTGTCACCAACATTACAAAATATTAATGAACCACAGATCGCGTAATATGCAGATGAGGCCTGGCTAACTAGAAACTACAGAGCTCATCCATGTGCAGAAACGCTATTTTGGATGTGAAGGTATTTTAACTCAGTTACGTTTAGCACAAACCAAAACATGAACAAAAAACACAATTCAAAAGTTATTAAAAAACAATATCCTTAACTGCTTGTAAGTTATAATAAACCACAGCCAACTGTTGGGACAAAAAATAAAAAATCAATTCAACAAAATGAAGAGCCTATAACTTGCATATTAACATAAATAGATCAGTCAAGTAGTGAAAAATAAATTATTCAAATAGTAATCATATAATAAAAATAGTATAACACTAGTAGAGCGTTAAAAGGCCTAAAAGCCATCCATATCATCATAAAAAATGAGATCTTCATGCAAGTTATCATTATATTTAGTTTCCATATCTTCTTGTTCAAAATTAATTTCTTTCAGCTCCATCTCCAACATTCTTGCATGCAATGGTGCCTTACAGACGTGAGACGTCATGCAGATGTATCACGAATGAGTTGGATAATCTTAATGAAACATTTGTTAACAAGAAGAAAATTTTTGTTTTAAGTGGCAGAGTATATGCAAGATACAGCTGAAAGTGATGGGATATACGTAATTAGACCGAGTAACTACTGAATGGTATTCTAGCAAAGTACAAGCAACAGAATCTAAAACCTGGAGGCTGGAAATTGAAACAGCAATTGCAGAATCATCCATATTGACGGGGGCATATAATCCAAAAGCATGAAAGTTGAGCGAAGAATCAAATACCACTAGGAGATCATCCTTTTTAGCCTCCAGAGGTTCAACTATGCACGTTTTTTCCAAAAAACCCTCTGCAACAAGAAAGCGGCAGATGCGACCCCATTTAGAAGAATCAAAAGGGTGCCTGAAACATTATGCTAACACACTTGAGTATGGTAATTATTACAGTTTTTATCACAGGAAATCAGTTGACTTAATCAATGAACTTTCAAATTTTCACAGGTATTAACGTTTCAGAAAACATTCAGTCGTATTTCATAAAGCAAATAGATTATATCCTTTCAAGACAGGAAAAAAGAATCAAATTCAGGAAAATGCTTATAAATGATTTAGATCAATAGATAGAGACCGGTTATAATATGTTGGAGGTTTACTTGACTGAAAACTACATACATAGAATATAGTCATATACTTCATCAAGTGTTCTAATCTATATTCAATCCCCTAATTCCCTTAATATTCCTCAAGTAAAGACTGAAGACAGCTCTTACTCCATCATGTTTTTATTTGACAAAAGTTTTCCAGATAAGCCTTTCAGTTTTACTAGAAAGGTCTCATTCTTTCCACTTCATCAGTTAAATTGATAGAGAAAAAAATAAAAAAGAACGCACTGACAGATAGTAGATGGCTTACAGCTTCTCAATTCCCATAAAGGCGATGTCATATGATGAAGAATAGATCAGCGGGACCTGATACAACAACAGAAAGCACAAAATTAGAGCGCTCTCTGTATTTCTTAAGACTTGGAATGAAGCTCCCCAAATATCTTTATACAGAACAATTTTGTGTTACCTTGGAAGGAGGCACGTCGAGGTAGAGTTTACTCGACAGAACTCGATTTCGGCGAACGGTTTCAACGTCGTCGTTTTTGGACGCAGCGGCGGGACTTTTCGAAGAGTCGCCCCTTGGAGTTTCCATTCTTGTAGCGGCGAAAATGTAACGAATCAGAGATCGATAGAGCTTGATGTTGAAGGTGATGATATGATAGTATGGAGGACTTGTGCAGTAGGAATCGGTGGAGAAGGCAAGAGATTCTCCGAGGGTGCCGCAGGGACACACGTGGTGAAAGTTAAAGGGTGACTACCCGTTTAGGAACCCGGGTTGAGCAAATTTTTTAATAGAGAAAATTGCAGGTACCCTACCCAATTTGGGTCTTCTCCACTTGTATCCTCAGTATTATATCTAGGTTTTCTTGCACTTTGATGCTCAATCTTCTTTTCTTTGCACAAGCATCCCTGACTTTTCATTTATTAGTTTCTGCACATCCTCTAATACGGATGGATTCCATCTAATGAGATGGTCATGTATAAGCTGAGCTAGCTACGTGTCCACTGCCATCTCCACCCAATAATGCCAAGTCAGCCAAAAAGATATAGGAGATTGTGAGCTGTTTGAATTTTTGAGGTGACCTCACTTTATTGGATGAATATGATATATTTTATTATATAAGTGGTAATATCTTAAAATGACATATTGATCCCAAGTGAAACTGTTTATTTCTAACATAAAAGTATTTTCCCATAATGTTCTCACAGAAGCAAAAGATCTTTGATCCAAGTGGTTTGATCTTTTAAATGTAAGCCTTTTGTATCTTATATCAATTATTATTATTATTATTATTATTATTATTATTATTATTATTATTATTATTATTATCAAGTACTAAAGAAAGCACACAATTAATTTATGGCTGCCACCACAAAATACGCATTATACAACAGAACAAGGTCATTTACAGATGAAGTACATGGTGTGAGTGATGAGTTCAGAAGGACGAACGGGATATCCGAGAAGACTTGGACTTCAATGTAGCAGGTTTGCAGTAGCCTTTCACCATCAATATTCCACTAAGGCCAACCTACTAATTAAACATCGTGGGTACAAGGAAAATACTACATATATAAAGGCCACAACTGTTTAGATTGGTTGTACTACATATTTCTTGTGGAAACGTTTAGGGAGGATAGAAATACGGCATCATAATTCATGCATTATTTTAAGCCTAAATAAATAAAAACAGTAGTATTACATCACTTGTAAGTTTTACACTCTCATAGGAGGCAGAATATCAGATATTTTCCCTATAAACATAAAATCGTTAATCGCAATAGAAATTAAGAATACATAATAATCCAGGAATTTCATACGACAAATAACACATTGCAGAAGACTCATCGATACCAAAATCCTGAAAAAGGGGTTAATTATAATTGTTCATATATTACTAAAAACGAACCATGAACTTATAAATCAAAATTGTAAACCACATCGTCCAGCTCTAAAACATTCCCATGTATTTGCACATCCATAACTATATACACAGTAACACTACACACACAGTACGACTGTATGCACACTCACACCCTCATTCCTGAATTCTACCAGAATGAAAACTTATATAGATGCAATGCTCCTAGATCGATATTCGCAATTCAGAGCAACTTAGCCTTCTTCAGAGCGTCCTTAAAGTCCTCGTCACTATCCCATGAGCCCAACTGCATTATATAATATTGTCACATTAGTTATATATTTGATCATGGGGTTCAGAAATTTTATCCAAAAACTTGTGCCCGAAGCCTTAGCTCATTGTTACAAACAATTGCGTAACCAAAGCAATTCCCCACCCGCACCCACCCCCAAGGGAATCCTCCTTCCCGTGGTATACATAGTGAAGAATTAGATTATTAGTGCCAAGACAACCTTTACCCAAGTACAAATACGTCACCTCAATTATCTGGGTGTTGAAGTGTATCTCAACTTTATCCATGATCATACCATCTCTATCATCACAAAGCAAGTTAAATACAGCACCTGTTAATGACAAAACAGCATTATAATGGGGAAACTATATTGAACAGAAGGTTTGTATATAATCAGCAGCTACCTTCCAAAATAACAACACATACATTACATGTTGAATTGCTGAATGATCATAGGCTGTTCCATGCATACAAAATGAATCACAGACTTCTGTTACATAATACGATACATGTTTGAACGGTAAAACCGGGATCAAGCAAATAAAATACATAAAGATTTATGTCACTGTCCATTTTGACAAGAAAAATCAAATTCTAAAAAAGCAGAGAAGAAAATGAGAACAATATAAGCACTGAATGAGAAGAAAAAAAAAATCTGAATCGAGCAACTTCTGGTAAGCTATTTTTAATGCACCGAACTGTGGCCACTAGGCAACGAGATAATATGAACAAAGCAAGCACTAGATTGAAGTTAGAAAATGAAGTAACCAGTAGAAAAAAAGAATTGGTAAGAGAAATAACCTCGGCGGCCAAAGCGTCCTGCTCTCCCAACCCGATGCAAGTATACCTCATAATCTGGTTCAGTAGGTAGGCCATGCCTCACGGGAAGATCAAAATTGACAACCAAATTAACGTGGTGCAATAAATTATTTCATATTCTACAATCTCATAAAACAAAGAGGAAATAACGCATTTAAGAACAAGAGGCAACAGTAGTAGATGTAAATCACCTGTGATTGATCAAAACCCCGAGCAAGGACATCGGTACATATAAGAACTTGGGTCAATCCTTCTTTGAACTCTTTAATTATTTTGTCTCTATCTTCTAGCTTCAAAGCCCCTTGAATATTTGTAACCTCATACCCATAGTTGATCAAAGTTTGACGCAACGTAGATGCATTGTTCCTTGTGAGGACAAATATGATTGTCTGCCCTACTTTCTCTCCTATTTCAAGTATTTTGTCCATAATAACCATGACCTTTGAAAGTTCATCTGGGCACCGCGCCTTGTATTGTTTGACACACTCCAAAGATAGTTCTTCCTTTTTGACAAACATTTGGTTGTAGTCTCTAACAAATATATCTTTGACTATTTTAGAGACAAAAGCCCTGACAGCATCATCAAATGTAGCAGAAAATAGGAGCACCTGCCGTTCATTCCACGCAACACAAAGTCAAACACAAACCAATAGGGGCAAGCCTGAAGTTGCCAAAAAACAAAACACCTTCCCAATTAAAAAATAATAATAATAACTAAAATTAAAAAAAAAAAAGAAGAAGAAGAATTAGAAAAAGCCAGCATATCTAGAAGGTATTTCAAAGTACCATACATTAAAATCCTTCCTTCTGTACTCTTAGCAAGATGTTTCTAACAGTAAATCAAACAAGTACAACCACATCCTAGCAAGTTGTCAATTCACTTCAGCTTCTCCTTACTCTTTAAACCATAAGTTATATTATAAAAAGGTTGTGTAATCAGTGGAGACAACATTCTATCTTCTTTCTTTTTTTTTTCTTTTTTTTTTTTGTTTTTAAAAAACATTTCGATACAAGGGGGATATAGGGGAGGGGTAGTTGTGGTTCGAAAACGCAGAACAACAACAAGAATGGGTTCCCATCAAAGATTTTGATCCTTGTCATCAAGACGTAGAAAATACTAATTCAGAAGCAATACATAAGCAGGAGTACAAGATATAAGCAAAAGCAAATACCCTAGTACATTTCTTCACAAAACCATTAATAAATATCAATAAAATTGGCTAACCTGGCAATTGGAATTGCAGTGTACAATTGCCTTCGTTATTTTCACTGAATCATCTTGAAACCCACTCTACATATGGAAAACTTTCAACGATCAGCAAAATCTAGGATGAGTACATATCTTGAATAGTCTATGCCATAAATCTCTCAAGCATAACATGACAGAATGTTTGAACAGAATGTTTGAATAATAGGTGTATATAACTTAGAGAAGTGTCAAATTTTAAGAAACTTTAAGCAGTAAATAAAATTTTGAACCCATTCCATCTGCCTAATGGAAATAAGGATTAGTTGTCATATTTCTGCTGCTGCATATCTTCACATAAAATACTTTCTCAAACTAATCAATCACATAAAATTCCGTGTGATATGATAAAAAAAAAGACCAATCAGCACACCCTATGGTATTTAAGATGATAACGGATCCTCTGATTGTCCGAACATCTGACAGTCGAGAAGACAACAAGTTTCTTGGTGTTAGGCTAAGTATCAAAGATTTCCAACTCCACCAAGTATCTGGAGCAGCAATGCCAAATTAGAACTAGAGAAGCCAAAGACAGTTTTAGAGGTTTTGAACAAAGATGAACAAACAGCTGAAAGACAGCTGAGAAAAGCTAAATAAAACCTAGCAAAAAAGCAGAAAACACAGTAAAAAGTAAACACTGATTACCTCTGCCAACATGTGATCTGCCTCATCGAAAACAAGAATCCTCATTTGACTCATGCCCAGTTTCTTTGCCAGTACCCACTTATTTATTGTACCAGGTGTGCCAATGATTACTTGTGACATAATAGGCTGCCTCTTTTTAATTGGTATATAATTTGCAGAATCTGCGGGAATTGCTAGTTCTGAAGTTAAACCAGTGTACTTTCCCATCTTAAGGAGCACTTCCACATTCTGCAAGATTTAACAATTGTCCTGTTGAAACTAAGAAAAGTAAATCACATTCATTAGAATTTTATATAAAGCTTCATAAAACTACCAGGGAGCGTCCATCTATTAATTAGAGCAAGCTTCAATGGATTGCTAAAGAATTCCACATAAAGAGAACAAGCAATGTTTGGGAAATATCTCTATGGAGCATCCTTGCTCAGACTCTGTCAAGCTTATTTGACGGGGACAATCAGCGTATAGAGATTTGTCTAGATACAGAAGTTTTTTTAGAGATGCTGAGTCAACGAAATTCATATGCTCTATGATTCATCAGTCGGATGTGGAAATTTTTTTATTATTATCATTATTATTATTTTTTAAGAAAATTTAAATACACAGCGATATCTATTTATACAGAACCCATGGTACATATTTGAACTATCTACTCGTTAAACATCGGTACCCACATAGACAGCACACTTCTCAACTTGTCATGCCACTACTCCTAAATGGCGTCCATGGAATCCAATAGGGGAAGGCTTTTAGTAGGTAGGGGACAACAAAAGCAACAACAACTTTCCATTCATTAGATATCAGTGCCGCCATAGACAGCACTCCTTTCAACGTGTAATGCCACCACTCCTAAACAGCTATGCATTAGGGAACGCTTCTAGTAGGACCGAAACAACTGCAGCAGCAGCAAAAAAAAAAAATAATGATTTATTTTATTCCAGTTTTATGCAGGTTCAATTATATAGAACTTTACCCATGTGAGCACTTGTATTAATTAAAAGTTTCCTTAGAGCTTGTTCTAGGGAGGTTTACTTAAATATATAAATTTGTCAAATCAATACCAACCACATACTCCCGAAAAAGGGAAAAAAAATCACACTTCCCAATAATCAAAATGAAAATGAAAAAGTTCAATAAGAGGGAACCAAGAATTTCATTATTTTATATATTGTTATGAATAAATACTGAAATATTCTTCCATCCCAGATTCTTCCTCTCTTCTCTCCTTATGAGTTGCATTCTAAAGTTTCAAACATACGTAATCCTCCTATCATATTCCTCGAATTTTCACGCACTCAAGTTCAAATAGAAACCCACTTCATAGCAATATTCTAATATGGCAATCAGTGTGGTAATAACGTAAAAAATTGGTTGACAAATGGTGAACACCTGTCTAATTAATTTGGCTAGCATTGTGTGCAAATGTATGCAAGCATATGCTCAATTAGTGGCCTTCCCTACTTCTCTTCCAATCTACCTACCATGTCCTTACTAGTAGTAAAGCAAGCTGAAAACATAAAAAAAAAAAAAAGGGTGAGCAAAAATGAAAACCAACAAACCTGTATGGCCAATTCTCTGGTGGGGCAAATACAGAGTGCCTGAGGAGCTTTGAGATTTGAATCAACACGGCTTATCATACCAAGCACAAAACAAGTAGTCTTCCCAGAACCACTGTGAGCCTGAGCTATCAAATTCTTGTATGGAGGAGACAGGATCATTGGCAAACTGACGGCCTGAATCTTACTAGGCCTTTCAAACTTCATCTCCACGTATAGACCCTCCAATAATTCATGGGACAGATTTAAATCCTCAAATCTCTTAGCTGATGTATATGGATTATCCCCAGATATAACCTACATTTTCAATATCAATAAAAGCCAAGTGAGCAAAGCCTTTACCATAACACGTATTGTCATTTTCAAACCGCTTCCACCATTACTAGTATGAAAAATTAACCAAATACAGGCAGTTGCCAAAAGAGAGACGGGGGTTTCTTTTTTGGGCTGGGGGTAGGGGGGTCATGAACGTTTCTGAATGAGTAAATACACAGCCGAACTAAACCATAAGACAACTTAGGCAGTTATTTGATGGAGTAAGAAACCATTATTTTTCTAAGCAGGAAACCTAATTTCAAGTCAGTCACACAATTTTAAACCCATAAACTCAAAGTCAGATCAATTCCAATAGAACACAATTGTATAAAGTTAACTGAACTCAGAAATAAACTTAAACGACCCGTCATTACCGTCTGCCGAAGCCCTATAATCTAACGTATGCTAATACCTAAAACCCTGCTCAAACCCTAGCAAAAAAGTTAAAAGAACAACCGGAAATCAGATCCACAACTTTATGTATAACACAAATAATTATTATTCTGCAGTAAAAGAGAGGTTGGGCCCCGCCGCGGGAAGAGGGGGCAGGGGGGGGATACCGCGTGAATGCCGGAATCATCAAGATCAGAAAGGTCACTCGTGACTTTTTTGGACTCGTCGACGACAAGTGAACCCAACTGAACATCAGATACCGTGGGCCCGGCTTGCTCTTGCTCCCCATCTGGCTCCTCGGCTACATCAGCCCAAGTCGTGTTTCGAAAAGGCTTCGCTTCCTTGTCGGAGGAGGAGGAATTTCTGTCCTCTTCCATTAGAAGTAATTACCGGTGGTGATCCAAACGTGAATGAATGATTAATCGAGAGAAATCGGTAGAACTTTTGTGCATGCCATATTGCTATACATATATATATATATACATTGGTATGTATAACCATGGTGGTGGCGTGCATGGAAAGCAGTCAGAGGAGTCATTCCTTGTGCTTATAATGTTGTGCCTATCTTTGAGAGAATATAGGACTTGTTTTGGATTTTGGCTTGAGTTAATGGTTTTGGGCGGAAAAGCGGACCGGCCCAACTCAAAATGTCCCAATTACTCTAGGTGTAAATTACACGAAGGGCACTTTACCCAGAAATGTCTAATTCGGGTATCATAATCAAAAATACCGTGAATAGAAATATACCTAGAATTTTTTGCAGGTTTTTCTGCCAACTGATTTTTGTCCGTCGTAATTTTAATTTATTTCCCAGCAGATGTTTTTTGTTTTATTAATTCATTTGGATGGGCCAAGATAGGAGAGGGACTGGTCTAATTGGAGAGAGCTCGAAAGAACCGGGTTTTCAAATGATCGAACAAGACAGTTTTCAATAATATCGTAATTTTAATTTATTTCCCAGCAGATGTTTTTTGTTTTATTAATTCATTTGGATGGGCCAAGATAGGAGAGGGACTGGTCTACTTGGAGAGAGCTCGAAAGAACCGGGTTTTCAAATGATCGAACAAGACAGTTTTCAATAATATCTTCCTATATATTCATGCTGTAGGACTTCCTTTAATTTATTGATACGATACAAGTGAAATTATGCTCTACTTAAATTTTCATTTGTTACTCTCTTCATTGATTAAAAATCTGCCTACTTAAATAATACTAGTAGTTCAAATGTACGTTGCATATTGTATGTATAACAACTACAAAAGCATTCACACTAATGTTAAAGATTAATAACATATTTAAGGGTTTTCATCAGACCACGATAATAGAGAGTCTCTTTCAAGCACTTTCCAAAAATTTTATTAAAAAACTTCCCTCTAATGTGGCATACATGGATGTGTGCCATACGGATTTAAAATACACATAGTTTAAGTTTGAAATACACGTGGATACACAGCACATGGGGTGTGAATTTTTTTAACAAAACTTCCGGGAAGTACTTGAAAATTTTCCCAATAATAGATGCATAAACTATGAAGAGGAAAAAAAGATTAAATAAAAAGAAATATTCTCATTACGAAGTCTTTGGTAGAATTCATCTTTTCAATTGTTTCTCAACATAGTGCTTTTTAATTTCTATTTTTCTATATGATAATTGAAATTTTTCTATGGTTTTGAGGAAAGTAAAAGTAAAAATTGCTTACTTTATTAAAAAAAGTTGCATCAAACTAATAGTTTTTGAATTATTATTAAAGGAATAATAATTATTATTCCACTATCTATAGTATTCTCTTCTATTACTTTTTCCATTCTTTTAGTAATTGCCTATATAGTAGAATCATCATAAAATGCAAATTATAAACTAACTGGCTATATAAGAGTTCCAATGAAAAAAAAGAAGGAAAAACACACATAAGAGTCTGTACCAAATGCTTCCAAATCTTTTTGGTATATTTCTCCGTTGCAAGAGGAATAAAGAAAAATAGAGAACAAATTAAATATGGTCTACTAATCTTTGAAATAAACATGTCACTATTCCTGTAACATGCGTTGACGTGTGATTTTAAACGTAAGAATATTGTTGAATAATGTTTGCATATGTTGAAAATACGTTTAAGATGAATGACTATGTACACTAAAAGTTTAGTGTTATTATAATGAATAAGTGAATGTTTCACCTATTTATAGTTTTAACACGTTGTAGCTGTGATAATAAATAAAACAGTGCACTCAAAAAACTATAATAGAAAATTTCAAGAACTAGCTCTTCCGATTAATACATTAGAATTGTACCATAGAAGAAAAAGGTAATGAAGAAAATAATTATATCATTTATAAATTTGTTAAAAGTCAAGTTATCAAAAAACAATTAAAACCAAAAAGTTAAACAATTTATTTCACTATAGAATGGATTAAAAGTGGTTATTAATTGAGTATTGTAACCAACTTTTTATGGGTTAAGAAAAAAGTCATCTATTACTATTTTAAATATAGGAAATAATTACCCCCAAGGATAGTTTTGGTATTAAAAGAAAAAGATAGGGATAAAGTGAAGAAGCACACATTCCCACTTTTATATATTAATGATGTCTTGGTTTTAATAAGATCTTATGTATTTTTCAAATGTAAGCCTTATGTATCTTATACTATCAATTATTATCATCAAGTACTAATACAAGCACATAAGTTAATGATGACTGGCACCACAAAATAAACAGAACAAGGTCTTTGACATCTAAATTTTAGAAAACATAATATACAAATCCCAGTTCAAAATCCTTCCATGGACAAATATTTGTGATAAGATGCAGACCAATTGGCGTCTACGGATGAGGTACATGATGGACGCAAGGATAAACTTGGACTTCAATCAAGCCACAGCAGTAGCAGGTTTGCAAGTGGGAAGGTCTTTCTCAAAATTTGGAGGGATCCTCAGAATAGGAAGATCGGAAGAGCGTCGTCAGGCTTGAGATCAAAGCTTGAGGAGACTGTTGGCATTATGGGGAAATCTTCTTGACATGGCGATCTTGATGAAATCCCAACGTGTACCACAGCACAATATCCTTGTTCTCAATTGGTTCATCCCTGAAGAGAACAAGAATAGAAAAAAACATCATCATTCTGAGAATATAAAAACATAAAAGAAGAAGGAAAAGAAAGCTTTACCTTTCAGACCATACTTGTAGGGAGATCGGAAGACCGTGGCTCTGGTAAACAAACAAGCCACCCGCCCATTGCTCGGTCTTGTTACCGATCTGAGTAACCCAAATTTGGTTGTTGGTAAAAGCACCTCTCTTTTGTGGAGGATCATTCATGTCAAGCAAATTGGCTGCCGTTCCACCAGGAACCACCTTATAGCCCACTGGATTCCCGACTCGTGTCTTCTTGCTTGGATTAACAACATGGAATTCCGAAGGATCATAAAGCTTGAGCTTAATTTTTGCATCTTTCTCAGTCTTCGCCACATTTCTTAATGCTTTCAGGTAGCTTAATCTTGGAGATTCTCCAGGCGAGGTATACTCACGTTGGAGATGAACATTTACGAAGGAATTATTCGAACCATCCACATCCATGTCAAGGTAGAATGTTATGTAGTGATCATGGATGACACCAATGACGTTTTCAGACAAAAGGGTGCCGTGGATATTTTCTTTTTGGTTCACTTCGTTCATGTTGACAAAAGGAGTGCCTTTCACCATCAATATTCCACTAAGGCCAACCTAGTAAACATCGTGGGCACAAGGAAAATACTACATAAGCACAAACTTACTGGAGAAAAAGCTTTATAAATGGGAATCCAACTAGATTCAAATTCCTAAAGTTTTCTTGATGTTGACATAAAAGCAAAACTAAACATCCAAGTTTCTGGAAAAAAGTAGGAAACTGAATTATTATTATAATATTTAAAAAGGAAACGTCTACTAGTACCGTTAATAGAAGATCAAAAAAATTTTATATATCCTCCACGTAAACTCCTCAAGGCTTTTCAGCGTTTGATACCTCAACTACTTGGAAACATACATCCCACTCAATACGTAAGGAATCTTCCAAAATCGTATATTATTAGATATTAGCAATGGAAAAGATTCTTGTCATACAAATTTTCTCGTTTTGTCAGCTTATTGAATTAGAATAAAATGGAAGATATTTCCAATTTGTGAAAATGATTGACAAAGAAACTTATGATAAGGAAAAACATTATTGATAATTATGCATACAATTCAAACTCACCTTAATTCTAATCAGTCCATCTGTTTGGAACTCCCAATCCACTATATAATCATAATTGGCCACTGATGCCGCCATCCTCACCACCAATGTAACTTTCGGCCTCGCCTCTCGAATCTGCCCAATAAGTCAAACAAAAGAAGTTAATCATTCTCCAATGCTTACACAACATAATATATGTCCGAGAAAATTTATCCAACAAATGTTGGATATATGTGTGGTACATAAAACTTGTATGTGCATAGTATCAGTCTTGTGCTCATCTCTTGTTGATAGTTCAAAAATTTCTCCCTTTTTCATTTTCTTATCATCTAATTGTAAATAACTCCAAGACTCTTTACACCAACCTACAGTTGAGATACTAATCATAATTGATGTGAAACAATGAGATTAAAAAAAAAAAAAACATAATATGATTTTTACCTCCATACCAGTGATGGGGCTCTCCGAGTGTCTCCATCCAATGTCACCCGCGTAACTCTCAAACACACAAACCATGTTGGACCGGACATATGGTGTTCCATCGCCAGCGGCAAACACACCATCCATGTAGTAGGCATTTCTTGGACAATCGTTAAGGGGAACAAGTGGCATCGCCTGTAATCCAAACCCATATTCCCCGGCATCCATATATGTTTTGAAGTACCATGCATCACTAGGATCCATGTATGGCACAAACAATTCCGATGTAAGTCCTTTATACATCACACTCCTCATCTTCTCCGAGCTTGGGTCCCGAACCTTGACTTGTGAAATTATCGCACCAGCCCTTGGGTCCGGTTTTAGGTGAAATTCCCAGTTCGCCCACTTGACCAAATGACTGTGTTCTATCACAAAACTAGGACCATTTGGTTGTTCTATTGATATCGGATTGACTAACCTCTGGTAGGAATTTTGGGCTGAGAAACGATAATCCGTGTTCTCTGCCTTGGGTATGGGTATGTCCTTACCATCATCGGTTATTTTCACCACTTCTTTTGTGTCCAAATCAACAACTACTGTCAACCCTTCAATAGGCCTCATGTAAAAGTTGGCTGTGTCTTTCATGGAGTAGCATTGTATTTTGATTAACCTTCGACCCTCCTCGGCCTTACCTATAGAAGAAACAATTGAAATACAACTTTGACTGGACATCTTAAACGTTACAATTATCGAATCTCAAGAAGTAGGTAAGAGCCAAATAAAAAAATAATCATCAACTTGACATTGTATTAACATGTTCGAGGTGCTACAATATGCGCGCATATTAAAACACAACTTAAAAATATTTCACTTAAAAGTGAAAACAGGGCGTTTGATTCTCTTTTCAAAACGCATTATAATTTCATCTACCACTTATTTGACTATTGACTTGATAACGGCTCATTTATAACTACAAATTTTAAATTTTCATTAAATCTACGCCACTCATTTTATCTCATTATAATTCAATTGTAATAATGAGAATCAAACAACCACTAACATACTGAGCATATACAAAGATGGAGCCAAATATTTCATACCAAACCAGCCAGTGGATATAGGCAAGCATGCTAGATCCTTGAGATCAACCCCACGCTTCATAACCGTCCGATTAAACTCAGCACTCGCAAGTGGGGCCCACGTAACGGAACTCATGTCCTCGACGGTCATAGTCGGGTAACCCGATGCTCGACTCGTTTCGTGCCGGGTCACCTGATCCGCACCCAGGTCCACGGTCAGCACGTGCGAGACACCATTCACACGTGCAACTACGGCGGCCCGCCTCGCCGGAAGTGGATCGCCGGTTTTCCACCGGCGCACCTCCTTCTTTTCCGGCTCTTCGAGGACGACGGAGTGAAGGGCGTAGACTGAGTTCTTAAACAGTTCGTGGGATTGGATGATTTTTTTCACTCTATTGAGTTCGGTGGGGGTGAGGGGGTCCAGTGGGTGGTGCGGAAATTCGGCGAAGTGGCGGCTTTGAAATAGGCGGTTGGGATGGTTGAGTGGTGTTATGAGTGGTGCGTTTCCGGGAGTAGTCCACTTTCTGGAGCACCAAGGGGAAGAGGAGAGGGTGGTGCAGTCCACAATCTCCTCCTTCGACGTCGGAAATGGGAGGTTGAGCAAACTAATGACCACTATTAGAACTACGGTGAGGAGGAAAACTTGAAATTTTCCTTCCATTTTGACATCCATATGAAGTGTAAATGGTTGCTGCTGCTAATATATAGAACCATCGTGCCTCGGAGAACATGGCCGTGCTGCAATAGAAAATTGCAGTTGAGATCCTCTATGTTTTCAACAAGTGTGAATGTGATTCCTACTTTCCATTTACGATTTTTGAATGTATGGGGTGCATTTTCGTCCGCTAATTTACATAATCTCATATGTGAGTCCATAAAATTAATAGAGAAAAATGTACCGCATACACAAATTGTCTTTGGCACTCTTGTGTGTCCGAATCAAAATTGAAATTTACATTTCTAACTAGGTGTAAACTTCAAAATTTAACCCTCAACCTTTTTCGAGCATTTGTTTGGCAAGTAATTTATAAACCAAAAACTATCAAACTATATCACTTGTATTAAATTTAGCACATATATGCTAACGCGAAATTGAATGCCAAAGGTAAATAATTACCTCCCACAATGTCTCTCTAACAACTCACATTCTAGCATTCTTGTTTGTGCTCATACCCTTGACCAAGAATTCTATTCTCTTCCCCAACCATATCCAGATCAATCAACCACAAGTTGGAAGTCATCTCCACCAGATTCTCGGCCTTAATGGAAGCAGACTCTCTCCAATTCCAATGCATCCTTCTTACACTCTATATCAAGCTGCCATTTCTTCAATGCCGCCCAATTCTACTTCTTGTCGTCTTGCAAATGGCAAATTCCTTGCTTCCCGAGCCTCCTACTTTCATGCTTAATCAGCCTCTGCCTTCTTGGCTTGAAATTGTAGACTTAAGTTTTGATCTTCCTAATATTGTGCCCCCAATCCATGTTACTATCTTCACACTTGATAGCCTGATAGGGGAAGGCTCAGAATTGAAGCTCAAAGAATCAATGTAGACCTGGCTCATTGCAAAGTCCATGTGGCGTCTCGACTTTTCAATCATTTTTGCTCCAAATTTCCTCACTGCAAAGAAACTTACTCTCAGGAAATGGTTGTAAGGGCACATTTCAAAGCGGCGATTGACATCATCCTCAACCCTCTTGAATATGGTAAAGTCACATTCGCAATTCCCTCAAATCACAAACACCAACTTGACTTGATCAGAAGCTGTGATTTCTTTGAGGAAGAACATTTTGCTTACATCCCATCCCGGATCCTAATGGACATTGCTCAAGAGTTGCTCTTAATCTCCAACCAGAACCCATATCTGTCGCGAAAATTTTTAGGACGTCAGTTAGTTTTGGAGCATTTGAAAATACACAATCCACTCCATCTTGTGCGATTTTCAACATACTTGGCAGCCAAAGCTCAGGACCGATTGGATCATGGTGACCAAGGATCAGAGGATTGTAGTGAAGCCTGATTCGTATGTTCATTGAAGGTTGATTCCAGGCTAAAGTTGATATGGAGCTTTAAGCCCAATAACATCCCCCTTTTGGTTTTGGGAATATGTTGCTTGGCCTTTCAAGGAAGTTGCTGTTTTTAATCTCGTCCCTGTTTGGCCCTTTGGGCTTCTCTTGTTGTTGCTTTATGGCATATTGGGCTTTTCTTGTTGTTCATCTTTGCCTTTTGGGGTTGTGTCTGTTTGATCTTTAATCTGAAGATCTAAGTCTTAAAACTTTCTATGATTCAATAAAATCTCTTTTCCACCAAAAAAAAAAGTAATTTATAAACCAAAAATTATCAAAACAGTATCACTTGTATTAAATTTAGCACATATATGCTAATGCGAAATTGAATGCCAAAGGTAAATGATTACCTCCCATATTATAGCATTCTTGTTTGCGCTCATACCCTTTACCAAGAATTCGATTATCTTCCCCGACAATCTCTTTATAATATTTAAAAAAAACACACACACACATTCTATATAAGATGATTGATATATACAAGGGCCGGAGTAATGTCCTAAATAGGCTCAAGTTTCATCATTGTCAATTTATTTAAACATTTCTTATTAAACTATGTGTTTGATATGAGACTGCGAGTGATAAATTCACAACCAATGTGATTAAAATGTCTTTAACATTAATTTGATAAAGGGCTAAATATTTAATGATTAAACATATGTATTTAGATGAATAGCGCTATTTCACATGTTGGACTAGTTGGCTTAGATTTAAAGGCCGGGGATAAAAGTGTAAATGGATGCAAAGGTTGGAGACTTTTGCTACAGTTTACTCTAAATAGAAAAGTGAGAAAACAAATATTAATATAGAAAATTATATATCATTAGTCACTGTGGTAAGTGAATAGATGATAAAGAAGGATGGAGTGGAAAATTTGCATCTCATGTTAGCTTTAGCAAAAAGAGTAAACATCCGGTATTTGTGAAGTTTACTGTTCTCGTCATCTTTCAATTAACACTTTCAATTTTGTTCAAATGTCTTACGTTTTTGGAATAATATCTTGTTTTAGTCGAGAAAAACAATCACGAAATATTAATTAATTTTATTAATGAAATAGAATATGTTTTTTGTATGGCTGATTTGTATAATTTTATCAAGATCACAACCCACTTTTCCATTTGAAAAATAGAGTGAATCAACTTAGAATGTATGTTTAACGATGGGTTTACTAATACTAAGTGATGCTTTTACACATTTTAACGATGGACACACAAAATAAGATGTGCATTGTTTAACAGGTAACGGCTCTGGCCTCACCGCCAATCCCCCCCTCCCCCCTACGCCTCTTATTATTAGTACAATGTGGAAATTGTAGTTGTGAGACGGTAACTAGGAGATGGATCAAATATAGTGATAATAATTTAGGGATAATTTACGCTTACTATTGGAACAAGCTGATTAGCTCCATCTCTAAGAATTGATTTTTGTTATTTTGTAATTTTAGAAAACCTTATTATACACAATATTCGTCGTTTTATTAATTGGCTTCTCATTCTTAATTCCTTATCACATATAAATATTTTCAAATCGGCATGATTCATAACTCTAGTCACCGCTACGTAGAACTATCATGATTGAATATTAACTTTTTAAGGAGTACTCGAAAAGATATTAACCTTGACTCTTATTAGTAATAATAACAACGAACAATTAAAGTTTATAAATTAACATTGACTCTTGTTAGTAGTCATAATAATCTAAAAGAAGTTTGACATGTCTTGAAATTACTGCTCCCGTGAATGACTTCTGAGTTCTGATGTTGTAAGGGATATTTGGTGACAACCTTTTCCAATAAAATCTATAAGGACAAAAAAAATATAATTGGAAACACATAGCTTACATACATAATTCATTTTGTATTGAAAAAATAAAAATACATGATTATACCAAACAGACCAAAAGCACCAGAATAAAATATATTCTTAATATTAGAAACCATTTTGAAATTCAAAACAGATGTTGGGAATGACATATCACCAATTGCAAATTACGTTAGTGCTTGCCATAAACCAGATACAGTAAACATGAGAAGTTATTTCAAATTTTCCAGTGTTATAGGTCACCGACAAATTTGAGATGTAGCAAACAATGTTTTCCTAAATTTGTTTGTTATACTTTAAAATATGCAGTGGATTAACTGTCGCCTGATTCTATCTCACTAACACTACCACAGAATTACACAAAAAAATTGGGAATATACATCGGTTATTGGGATAAACGACGCACATACAATATGCGGTGGCAAACTTGTAATTAATGCATATACCATAGGAGTCGGTTCTTATTAAAGAACCAACGCCAAAATTCCTTTAGTACATTGGGCATCGGTTGCTAGGTGGAAACCGATGCCCAATGTTAGGAAAAGGCGTCAGTCCCATTAAGGGACCGACGTGTATTTACAAAAAGGCGTCAAGGGACCGATGCCCATGCTCTTTTTGTTTATTCCCTCTTTCTGCCTTGCAAACCAGACGAAGTTGAAAGTTCTGCGTGCAAGACCTCCATCTGAAATTGCAACCAAATTTCACTCCTAAAAACAACTTTGAAGACCGATTTCAGCCTTGAATCACATTTCGAAATTTACTTCCCATATTTCGACCCCTAAATCCCTAGATCTATACCTAAGCACCTCCATCTGAGCAGTGGCTGCGAGCGGCAGCGATAACGAAGCGGTGGCTGGCGAAGTGCATTAATGCTCTATTTTTTGGTATATATTGCATAGTATTTCCATCTTCACGGTAATTTTTGCATAATCTCATAACCATTAAATTTTTGGTACAACTTTAAGGTAGAACGGCGGCGGCCAAGTTCATTGTATATTTTTCTCCACATCTGCAAAGGTAATTTCTTGTCCATTACTTGGTTAGTGAAGAGATATTTATTTTGGAATTAGAAATTATTATTTTTAGGGTTGTTGTGAAATTTGGTAAAGATTGGTATATATGTATACATTGTTAAATATATTTTTTTGTTATACATGATTTTTTGTTAATTTGTCAAATTATGATTTTTTGTTAAATATATTTTTTGTTATACATTGTAATGAGAAAAATAGTTTTACTGTGTGAAGAGATATTTACTTTGGATTTATAAATTCTGATTTTTAGGGTATTTGTGAAATTTGGTAAAGATAGGTATATATGTATACATTGTTAAATATATTTTTTGTTATATATGATTTTTTGTTAATTTGTTAAATTATAATTTTTTGTTAACTATATTTGTTGTTACACATTGTAATAAGAAAATTGGTTTTATTGTGTGAAGAGATATTTATTTTAGATTTAGAATTTATGATTTTTAGGGTTTTTGTGAAATTTGGTAAAGATGCGTATATATGTATACATTGTTAAATAAATTTTTTGTTATATATGATTTTTTGTTAATTTATTAAATTATGATTTATTGTTAAACATATTTTTTTGTTATACATTGTAATGAGAATCAATCTGGTGAATGATATACATGTTTCTGTCGACGATATTGCCGACGTCCTCAGCATGCAATGGTTGAACGTCTATTTTGCAAGTTTGAGAAATGTAAGACTTCCCCCTCACAATTAAGCACGTCATATAATTTTTAATTTGACATTTCACAGTTGGTAAAATGTATTTCAGGTACCTACATTATCTGTGCAACTTATACGGGGTTGAAAACATCGGGTTTATTTGTTCCGCGCTAATCAGGGCAATTAGTTTTCGAGCTAATGGATATGCGAGTTATACTTACATGGTCAGCGCGCTTTCACAAATGATGAACAAGAAGTACATTCTAGCGCCATATCATCAGGGGTAAAATTGACTATACTATTCTTTTTTTTTTTTAACTTAATTTGAATTATTTGTGGCTAACTTATGTAAAATTACATTATTGTAAAACATTCTAGAAACCATTGAATGTTGCTTGTGTTGTGTCTTAAATGTAATACAGTGTACTTCTTGGGCTCTATGGAAGATAAGAAGCGCGCATTGGATTTCAAGGCGGGATTGTCCATGTAAGTAATTATTAATGACTGTTCACATAATAATTTTTTGTATAAGTTTGGGTTTATTTAACTTATATATACATTATAAATTTAGGATACTTAAAGTGTTATACACGTCAGGAAAAATACTGAACAAGAATCTCATGTGGAAATCAACTGCGATATGTAAAATATCTTCTGAATATTACAATAATTATTGAAGTTTCAATTCTCGCTCTTTAATTACTAATATTTATTTTCGACTCTTTGGAACTATTAGTGCCTTTAGCAACGGGGATCCAGTGAATGTGGCTATTGTGTGATGATAAATATGTTTGAGATAGTCATACTTTATTCTAATACTGAAGAATATCTTAATACAATATAAATATTTATCGAAAATCAAGAATTATTTAATTATTCATTTATATATATATTTTTTATTAACAAAGTCATTCTTTTTCTTTTTGTTTGTTGTAGGTTTATCAATTTGGGTCATATGTTCAAGCTAATATAGATGAGATTCGGGAAATATGGGCTGAGTACTTTATCAATAATTGTATGTGATTTTTTGGTCTTTTCTACTTTGAAATATTATTTACTTATGGATTATATATCGTCATGCAACCATGTACATTTCAATAGTTAATGCATATTATTTCAATGGTTACTTAATGACATAATAGTTTTGCTCAATTTGTAGATTACATTATTGCTAATATTGTTTGAATTAGTTATTGACTGTAGTTAGATTTATGTTAAGATATGGCGATGATTAGAGTAGTATAATAATATAACAATTATTGATGTTTAGAGTACTTAGATCTATATTCAGTATGGTTAGTTTGATTTTAATTAATGGTTTGTTTACATTAGTTTATAATACTAAATTATGGAATAGTAATTATCGATTGTTCATTCATTTATATTAAGTTGGTCATGATAATCGTGTTAAAGTGTATGGAAATAGCTAGTGTTGGTGAGATTGAAAATTCTTCTTGGTTGTGGATTGGGTGCATTTCTTGTTCTAGCTTCGCAAGATCGCAATAGATATTTCTGGTGCTATAAAAAAAATTAAAATGGCGTCGGTTGTTTGATCACAACCGAAGCCTAAAACGAAATTTAAAAAAATAATTTTTATAGGCGTCGGTTGTTAGGTCACAACAGACGCTTAAGTATTACAATAGGCGACGCCCATTGTTTCATTTACAACCAACGTTTATTGTTAACAACCGACACCTATGCCTTGAGAATGGGCGTCTGTTACATAGGCATCTACATCACAACTGACGGGTATTCATAATTACAACTGACGCCCATTATACTTTTTTTTTAGTAGTGTATGACGAAGAAATAATAGAAATTAGGGTTAATGTCACTTATAGTCCCCAAACTTTCACGTTTGACACAAATTCATCCCCATTCTTTTTTTTCGTCTGGTGAGTCTCCAATCTTTGCTGAAATCCTTCCATTCGTCCCCGTTAACGATTTCCGTCCAAATTTTCCATTAACCGAGCGCGTGTAGTACAAAACTCCAAACATTAAGGGCATTATTGGTAATTTAGAGTAGGGAGTGCACATAGTTTTGTCATTTCCATTTTACGTCCCCTATTAATTAATGTTTTCACAAATTACATCCCCAGATTAACGAGCATGGTAAACATGATATCCACATACTTTCGATGATGGCAATACTCTCATCCCAAGTAATTTATATATCTATTCGTCAATATCCCCAATAATTGAACAAGATTATGAACAAAATACACTCATATATAATAGCCAAAAAAAGTCCACAACAGTACATATGTAGCTATCATAATTTAGCTAGCTAGTTGAAATATTTTCAGCCATTAACGATCATACCTAATTAATAGAGAAATACTGATCGCTTTACAACTAAAAATATGTTTATTTTAAACCCAACAAAATCAAGATTGCTAATAAAATTTCAACTGTTTGCATGTGGTGTACAACATTACATGTGCACATAATATATATGTGTAGACAAAATTGAAAATATTTTTATTACAAATTGAATACAAGTTTAAGAATCACTACTATGTACTAATTATAAAAAAAATCATTAAAAAATTACAACATTATACTTTTCATGATCAATCTGTACATGTCTAATTAGTACATATATAAACTCAAAACTCTGATCAATATGTTTCTAATTAAATTCAAGCCCTAAATTCTGTAGAAATTATGAAAACAACTAAATATTGATTTATTTTCCTTTTGACTCTCCACAGTTTGTGCAGTACTGCAGCTCTTGCAGTATTCCATTTCTTCTCTCAATTATATTTACTTACTGGGGATCTTGACGAGTAGATGCATAAATTACTGGGGATGAGAGTATCGTCATCATCAAAAGTATGTAGATATCATGTTTACCATACTTGTAATTGGGGACGTAAAATAGAAATGACAAAACCATGTGCACTCCCTACTCCAAATTACCAATAATGCCCTTGTAACATCCCAATTTTTATAAACCAAAAGTCAAAGGTGGGATAGTCAAGTCAAGGCCAAAAATTAAATTATTTGGGTCAAAATTAAAGTTATCAAAGGGTTTAAAGTAAAAGAATTAAGGTTGAAGGACTAATGGGTAAATAAGATTTTAAGGACCAACTTAAATTACTTACCAAAGTTGAGAGACTTTAAGTGCAATTTTCAATATATACAATTAGATTGTCTTGCAAATGGGAACACACATTACACACACACGCGGGGACGTAGCAAAGCCAGGTGAAAAGAAAAAAAAATTGGAAAGAAAAAGAAAAAGAAAAGGAAAAGAAAAGAAAGTAAGGAAATTTCACCTTGTTGGCATGATTTGATAATTGGGCTTTGATTTCTTTGTGCAATTTCAAGTAGGTAAGTCAATGAAATTATTTTTAGGGTTTATGTATTTTCCTATGGGTGCTAAATTTATGGTTTTTTTTTATGATTTGGGCTAAATAATTGGTGTTTATATTAAAAGAATGATGGATTTTAATTTTTAGCTATTATTATATGTATAGTATTGTGATTTTCATAATTCTTAGAAATGGAGAAATTGAGGATTTTATGTAATATAATAATTGATGAAGTTAGATTAGTGAAGTATGAAATACTAATTGAATTGGATTTAAGATGGAATAATGTTATTCGGAAATATTAATTTGATGTTAAAAGTGGTTTGTTGTTAAGGAGAGTTGTAGTAATTAAAATGAGATGGACATGTATAAGAGGTGTTTGTGAAAATATCAAAGTAGCAAACTATTAAAAAAAAATGAATATATGTTGCTATTGAGAATTTTGGGATTTTATGTATTATGAATGAATAAAGAGTTTTATTATTGTAGAAAATGATTAAGTGGCGATAAAACTTGACTATAAGGGGATTTGGAGTTCTATGGGTATGTTGATTTTATTTGATATATATGAATATTATGTGTTGGAAACAAGGTAAAAGGATAAGTTGGAAATAAAATATATTTTGATTAATTAAATGATTGATATTATTGTAAATCTTGATGACAAAATCTTATGAGAATTAAATCGATGTGGTTGATTTTATTTGGTAGAGAGTATTATTGGATATTTTATGATATGATGACATGTTATATTTCAAGGATTATCATGGAAGTATGATTTGATATGTAAATACTAATAGGTGATGATGATATGATATATTAATGAAATGAGTGAACTCAAAGAAAAGAAATGGCTTATGTCAAAAAGGAAAATTATATGTTGATATATGTGTTAAATTATTATGTTATAAGCGATTAAGAAAGTGAAGTAAAGGGGTGAAAATAAGATGGGGCAGCATTTTGTTCAAAGAGAAAGTGAGGAAATGTTGAAGAATTAGAAGGAAATGATAAGCTTGTAACTTTAAAGAGAGTTATATATTAATATAAGTATATGGAAAGGGATAAAGTTAAAAGAAGTGATGTAACTTGATAATATGTAAGAATTTTTTATAATAATATTTAATGCCGAATGGAATTCTTATATTATATTGCAGGAAATGAGAAAGAAATTAAAGTCATTTACGAAAGGAGCTACATTTTTTAGCTGGTGAGTGGAACTTTTCCTCTTCTTTATTTGCAAGTGAAAATAGGTTATGCTTTGAGTCACATAAGGTTGCAAATTTTTATGATGAATGTATTCCTATGAAATTTCAACAGTTGATACTTCTTACAAAAATTACATGGATTTTCTTTAGAAAAGTTATGTCGAGTTTTATACAAACATGTTGCCATAATTTTTAGAGAAAATGTACGTGGTGTATGATACTTTACGTTTTTTAGAGAAATGTTTGATTGATACATGATTTATGATGTATGAAAACCCCTAAATTTGTATCCAAT